>VMOF01000369.1:18154550-18250217 GCA_011764245.1 Trialeurodes vaporariorum | reverse complement strand
TAGTTTTGTTTTGTTTTTTTTTTTTTTTTTTTTTTTTTTTTTTTTTTAATTAGGGGAACTTATATTTCCCCCCGATTATTCTCAGTTTGCTCATCTCACACCGTATTCAGCTGTTCTACCTCAAATTATCGAGATTTATTTGCGTTCGTTTCAAAGGAGGAAAACCCTTTAAGAATACCAATCAGAAGGAGTTGGGTCAAAGAGAAGAGAAGAGAGGGAGAGAGAAAGGGAGGGAGGGAGAGAGGGAGAGAGGGAGAGAGAGAGAGAGAGAGAGAGGGAGAGAGAGAGAGAGAGCCGAACCGGAGAAAAATAATTTACTGTGATGATGGAAAAGGTTATCCAATTAGTTACATCCAACATCCGTTGCCGCGTGATTGCATAGTAACCATGCTGCCTAATGGTTACTTCTATCTTCTTTTCGTAAACCTTTATTTTAGCGAGTGGAGTCTTTTAGACGCCATAGCTTGTATTATTAAGAGAAGAAAAAACGGTTCACCACCCAAATGCTCGGATGCGGCTCGTGAGAAGCGATATATCGATGCTTGCGTTTAAAAATTTATCCTCAGAGGGTTTAATTGAACCCTCATATACATTCAATACGAAACAGCATCTTTACGTTCACTGGTTTACATTTACTTTGCGTTTACTACGTTTATTACGTTCTTTACGTTTACTTTACCTTACATTGATCGAAAAACAAAAACAAATAGATTTTAGAAGTTATACAGGTAAAGTTGGTACTTTTAAATCGATACCTTTATATAGATTCAAATGTAAGGAATACAATGTTCGATTTCTCCCAAGCCGCCTGCACTCCAATTACCCTCTTGAGAATATTTCTTCTTCCTTTTTGGGTAACGTGGAAAATCCTCCCCAATTTTTGACTCGCCCCATAAAATGTTATCGATGCCCCAACTACGTAGCCGGGAGCTTTCAAACTTGAGATCATTTTTATTTATTTTTTTTTCAAAGAAATTATTTAGAATCTAGGCAGTCCAATTTTTTTTCTCGCATTTATACCTCGTAATTAAAGAAAACTTTTACAGTGAGACTACAGAATACTATTCAATCAGAACGGAAACTGAAATTAATTTTCAGTTCTTTGTTTTACTTCTGGTAACTCCGGGTCAACAGTGTTGGAAAGTGAGAGTATCCGGCAATATTCGTAAACCGCATGGCTGTGCCTCATCCCTGATAGTAAATATCACCTCGGGCAGCACGTCCACCATCTTGAAATGTGAACAGGCTTGGTTGCCAGTTTTTGCTATCAAATTCCAATTCTTTTTTCCATGGCTTTATGCATAGGATTCTCCGGTCTGAGGCACTTCTTGTTGTTGTTAGTGGATAAACATAGAATATGCATGGCAACTATAGCAACGCCAGGCTATGTCTTTTCTATGATCTTGTGTGAGTGTAAATACGTATCGTTTTTCTGTCTTACTAATGAAACTATGTGATTAATTTATTACAACAAATATTCAACTTCACTGTATGGTTGAACAATGAACAGGTAGACAGAGAAAGATTAGGTGATTTGTGGTTATGAAAAAAGTTGATAATCGCCATATTTATACCAAAATTTTTAAAACTCTAACTCTAGAAACCCCGCTTGAAAACCCACGTTTCAAATAAAGCGTGGGAAGAGTTTGGTTCATTCCTACTGAAAATGGAGATAGGGTTAAAAGGTACTACGTGGCAGCAATGCCGATAACACTAGATCGAATCTTTGAGAGGGAAGATAAAAATTAAAAGGGGCGCCGCGACTCTTTTTTTTTTTTTCTTTCTTGTAAACTGAAGAGAATCAACTTAAACTGCATCAATTACCCGCATACAATGGGTGAATGGGTCATCCACAAGATCTGCGCTCTTTCCTTCCTTCCTCTTTCATCGATAACTTAATTAGGTTGCCGGGGAAATTTGTAGCCATTATAGCTGTAACCTAAATCTGAAAAGAGGAGAAACTTTGGTCCAAGGGCAAGAAATTAGCGATTCAAAGCTCCTTCAGATGACTATACGTTTCCTCTTTCAAGGTTTGCGCCCCTCCCTCGTTTTGATGGTGCTTATCGAATTTTTCTTTTAGATAATACAATGAGAGGGGAGGGCAGAGAAAGTATATACATTCATGTCCTCGTGACTCTACGTGACTCGAAATTCCCAAAGACTTTTCCTTGGGATTGTGTTTTCAGTTATAAGAAAATTCTTTTGAAATAGTTTGCCTCGAAAAGCCTCATATCAATACAATCTGTAATAATCGTATCAGTATAGAAAAACAGGGGGAAAATGCTTTGGTAGCGCTGACAAAACGTTCGGTAGAAGAATGATCCATGCAAAATACTTTATTGTTGAGCTTACCAAACGTTTTGTACACCTATTGCCTACAACTAAAGAAATTTTGTTGGGTGAACCAAAAATGTGGTTGGCTCAACTCCTTCACTGGGTGATTTTTTAATTTTTTAATCAAAGGTTTTTTCAGCGCTATGAATTTTTTTCTGTTTTTTAGAGCGTGCCGCAAGGCAGGCTCTATTGAAATCGTTTGCTTTAAGGACGGATCATTGGTTATAGCGTTTCGCACCTTCCCTATGTATTTGGATGGAAATAAGCTCCGCCCACCTCGTCCTTGGTATTTGTTTTTGTTTTTTATGAAGTAATATTTTACTGGTTACCTTTTGATATTTATTTTAGAAGAATGTCAATTCCATTTTTGTCTTGATCATTTTACTCGAAGTGGTTTTTCGGATTTCAAATTTGGTTGTCGTGAGAATTCCGTCCAAAGTAGACGCGCAATTTTAGAGAATTCAAATATTTTTTCAAAAGAACTGCCAAAATCGTCCAATTAGTGAATGTGTGTGTTGTTAACCAATCGACAGGGAATGGCAGCGTTCTAGAATTCAACCGTATACTGCATCCATGCAAAAAAGATTATGAAAAGCAGCACTTTTCAAAATACATAGATATACTATATCATATAATAATGTTTTTGTTGTTGTTGTTGTTGTTGTTTTGTTTAGGATGCTGCGTTGAAAATTTTAAGGTTAGTTTTGTCTTAATATAAAGATCACGCGCACTCTTTTAGGAGTGAGGTGGAGAACTACCTCTTATTAAATTGTAAACTGATTTTTAGCTCTGAGACACCTCTTAACGAAGGTTCAGTAAGTAATCTTGAGTCCCATCAGAGCAAATAAAATTCAAGGATGCAACTTTAAACCAACTAAAATTGAATTAAATTACTAACTCCAGGGAGGATGGGTGATTCAGGCTGAAAAGACTGTCCTCCCCTCCTTTCCGTAGATAGTCATTATATTGAACTTTCTTAACTAAATGATATTTCTGAGAATTTTAATCGTACCTCTATAAGTCCAATAAACTTTTCACGTCGCGTCGCGTCGTTAGGAAAGAGAGCTGGAAAGTTGGATTCAATTTTCACTATTACAGTTTTCCTCTCAGCTACCCTATAAGAGTGCGTGTAAATGCATACCGCGATGACCCTAACTTCAAAAGAGGAACCTAAGTTGCGGTGATTACAGACGTTACTGGTGCTATAAACAATTATATCGTCTGTTTTTACAAATAAGAGGCGTAACTCAATTAATTCATTCAAAATCTCCAATCTTCTTTTCTTTCCTTACAATTAGGGGTGAACTTACCAGCCAATATTCATGGAATTTTTTTATGAGGTTATCCAAGTTGCACTCGAAAGAGGAAAAAAACCAAGAAAATTGATTATTTTAATTTCCCTCTAGAAATAAAACAGTAATGCGAGATTCTGAAGCTTTGTATTGAGTTACGTCGCATCTTTGTAAAAACACCGACTAATTGAGTTCTATTTTGTACGGATGTACTCGGATAAAAATCCAAGAATTGCTTCTAAGAAATAATCTAACTAATCTAACTGAATAATCTAATCTAAATAATCTAACTAATCTAAGAAATATGCTTTGTTGCACTTTTTTCCAATATTTATTACCTTTCCCGTTTAATTTATCTGTTGCAGGTAAGTTCAATAAAACTTAATCGTTAGAAACGCAGCTTTTAACAACTCTAAAGAGCGGCTTGTCAGATGGTTGATTTTGTAAGTTTTTACCTCTTTTTTGTTTCATCCAGTGGCGTCGCGTGCAATTTGGCAACAATGTATTCTATCCATTTAGACTCATGTAAAAGATCGAATTCAGGGGGTGCACAGTGCACAAGGAGAATTCGATTTATTCAATGAGTTTAAATGGAGTAGTTGCATTGTTGCCAGATGGCACGTGACGCCACTGGTTTCATCACAAATCGCAACTCACTGATGCGTAATTTATCTAAGTTTAATGCAGTAAGTATAACGTTTCTTTATAATTTTTGATCGAATAGATTTTCCGACTTCATCGATCATGTCAAAGAAAGGGGTTCATTCAAAATCGGCATTTTTCGCCCACTGCTTGTTTTTGATGAAACTTTGGGTATCGATTGGGTTTACTATTAGTAGTAGATCCTGAAATTTTCGCGAGCTAAAACCAATTTTTAGAGGGGTGGTGGGGGGGTCAAAGTTGAAACCTTCAAACTCGAATATCTCGCTAACGAATAAAGATTTTGAAATGTGGTAAAAGCGAAAAAACGCAAATTAAAATTTCCTTTCTTTTGACTACCCACATGTTCCACAAAATTTTGAAATTACATTTGCAATGTGCAATTTTTTGATTTTCAGGCTCAAAATTTTTTACAAATTTTGAAATTCTGAAAAAACGCATTCTTCGATTTTGATCTATACAAGATATGTTATTCTCTAGAAAATTTGCTACAATTGAGTCTAAACCGCATGTTGGGGAAACTTTTAGTTTCTGAGTTATGAATTTTTAAAGTGTCAAAAATCGCTATTTTAGCGTTTTTTTTTTATGGCTACCAAGTAGGCAGCCATCTTGGATTTCAAAATTCTTCAAATCTGATAGCAGAATTGAATTCTACGACATTCGAAACCCCTAAATCTCAATTTTCATCAAGTTTTGTTGATTAGAAGCGGAGAAATTCTTTTTTTAAGTTTCGTCGCTGTCGCTGAGAACGCTAAAATAGCGATTTTTGACACTTTAAAAATTCATAACTCAGAAACTAAAAGTTTCCCCAACATGCGGTTTAGACTCAATTGTAGCAAATTTTCTAGAGAATAACATATCTTGTATAGATCAAAATCGAAGAATGCGTTTTTTCAGAATTTCAAAATTTGTAAAAAATTTTGAGCCTGAAAATAAAAAAATTGCAAATTGCAAGTGTAATTTCAAAATTTTGTGGAACATGTGGGTAGTCAAAAGAAAGGAAATTTTATTTTGCGTTTTTTCGCACAAACCACCTTTCAAAATCTTTATTCGTTAGCGAGATATTCGAGTTTGAAGGTTTCAACTTTGACCCCCCACCCTCCCTCTAAAAATTGGTTTTAGGTCGCGAAAATTTCAGGATCCACTACTAATAGTAAACCCAATCGATACCTAAAGTTTCGTCAAAAACAAGCAGTGGGCGAAAAATGCCGATTTTGAATGAACCCCTTTCGATTTCTTCTATTCTGTATAACCACAACGGGTGTGGAAAGTATAATAATTGCATAGATTTTAACTGAGGGTCATTCCATTATGATACTGTCCCACCCGCATGTTTTCAAAACTGCATTTTGCTTACCAAAACTTGATTTTTTCAAAAAAATTTTAGCGATTAAAAGAGTGAGGCGTCATGCATTTACATTCACTAACGCAAGTATTTAAAAGTCAGACCAGTAAATTTTATAGTACTTTTACAACAGCTGGCCTTTACTATCTCAGTTTTGACCGGTATTTCACACTGTTTAGCAATTCAATGGAACACGGAGAACAAAACTTCGGTTCATATGGAACACCGAGGGTGTTTGGTTCCAGTAACCTAAGTTTTCAGTTGTGGAGTACCGAACTTTAGTTAGGAGTACCGGAAGTGGTTCAGTAGGAACGAAATGTGAGTCATAGTATCAGTCACACTTACCGAAACCTTCGGTACTCCTAACCTTAGTTCGGTACTCACAAACGAAAACTTTGGTTACTGTAACCGAACACCTTGGTGTTCCATATGAGCCGAAGCTCAGTTCTTATAACCGATTTTTTTCTCCGCTAAGTGAACCTCTATAGTAATTTAACCCTTCACTGCATGAAGTTTCACCGGTGGAACAAATTCTTCAAACGCTCATATACAATACAGGTTTTGAGATATGCCTTTGACGCATGGTGGGTCAACGCGGGAGAAGGTATGTTTCGAGCTTAAAAAAAAAAAAAAAAAAAAAAAAAAAAAAAAAAAAAAAAAAAAAAAAAAATTGGCTGAAAGAAAACATCATGCAGTGAAGGGTTCGTGATCGAAATCATGTCAGGGGGGAAATTTGCCCCCGTATCCAAACTGACCACATTTTGATTATTTTTATAAAGTTTCCGGCATTGGCTTTTTGAAAAATCCAATTAAAGTAAAAAAAAAAAAAAAAAATTGAAAATTTAAAAAAAATAAAATAAAAAAAATTCCCACCATTTCTTATGGTGTTATATCACTTGTAAAAAACGAGTAAAAAATAGAAAAAAGAGAATTTTGACCGAAAAACCGTCAAATTATTTTTTTCACTATTTTTCCCATGTATTTGACCACCTAATACATTGAAAAATCCACATTTACTTGAAAAAAAAAAAAAAAAATCATGGAGTGAAGGGTTAAAGTCGTAAACAAGATCGCGACTAAAAATATTGATTCTAAATTCACTTTATTCTTTTTAATGTTTTTGTTTCTTTAATGATTCGTATTCAGGATCATACTTCCTAAACTTTTCATTTTTTCAGACTTAATTCCTGCTTGTCTTTCTGTTTTTTGTTTAATACAATGAACCGGAATGGACCAGTATCTCAGGCTCATGCAGTTTGGTAATCTCGTATTCCTATGCAATAGGATCGATTGCTCCGGGTTACAATTGAACTGCCCAAAGATCGATTGTTCCACATTGCTTTAAATGGAGAGAACGCGTTATTGCCACATTGCACGATCCACTACCGACGAGCATGCTGATCCTGAAAAGAGATGCAATCTTGACGCCGTATGAACGTAACGTTTTTGCAAGAGTGATCCCCTGATCCATGTATGCGTCAGTACGGCATTAATTTGATAAACTGGGTTTTGAAGTCATCTCAGTTGCTAAAAAGTAGGGCACGCAGAGGAAATGAGGTATTTTCGAATGGAAAGTACGAATTGAGACTCCTTTGAATTATGCACGCAATTAGTAAGGACCGATAATTATTCTGAATATTGGTCGACTGCTATGAATGGGTAGCTTCGAACTTAGACATCCGCAAATTGGACTCCTGTATGTTTTGGTATGGTTACGATTCGATCGTAGATACATAAATACTGTTGGGCGTTTGAACCGACGCAATATGGTCAAAGATCGTAAAAAGTGGCAAAACAACCAGTGAAAGGAAGTCGTCAAAAACTTCGTTTTCGACCTAAATTTAAAACTTTCCAGCGACATTTCAGACATTTTCAGGTTTCAGTTACTTGTTAAAAGTATTCTAAATCATAAAAATAGGTACTGTAAGTTTAAAAATGATAAATTTAAAAGTTTTTAATTACTTTCTGATTTTTGGCCAATTTTTGACGTACTTAGACCATTGTGTGATCGAATGCGGAAAGAGGGTTTATTTGTGGGACGTGGGTGTGTTGGTGTCAGAGTTTTATACCTAATGATTTGTTGAGCGATCTATCGGAGGTCATGCTTGTTAGTGATCTAAAATTGAATGAAAATGCATAAAAATACCACCGATGCATATTTGAGGTACCCCCTCCCCCCTTACACGGTATACACTTGCAATACTTACTTACATCCTGCTTTGAAGAAATCCTTCTTGTTAGATGCGAAATAATTAGACGTAACGGGATGGAGGAGAGGGGAGGACTGGGAATTACTGTCACAAGGAACCCGTTGATGGAATACAGATAGAGTGTGAGCCAAAAGTCTATTGATCACTTTTTAATGTTTAAACGGTTGCAGATAATGATTGTGTGAGGAGAGGAGTGACCAGAAATGTCAGTTACTCCCGGAAATGCTGGAGCTACGAAACCTTGTAAAATCCGTTCAAAAGGTGTAACCAGTGGCCTGATTCCGCTCTTTTAGAGGAGACAAGGCGAGATTGAGGAAATCGTTCAATCCCATAGGTTTAAAAAGCGTCACGTGACACATTTGAAGTCGTTCATCGAGCACTTTGAAGTCGTTCATCGAGCGCTTGGAGTCTATTGTCTGAAATTTACGACTCGGCCGACTAAACCAATGAGATTGATCGATTCATCATGCTATCTCGTCTCGTCTCATCTTAGAGAGCTGCCGTTTTGCGTACGATTTATGGCATCTTTCACTTCACCGATGATTCCACCGGTTGAGAAAAGATTATACACAGTTCAGTTCAGTGTATGACTGTACTGCACAGAGACAAATAGAGACCGTGCACTCCCTATTCTTCCCGTGGTTGCGCGCGGTGTCCACTTTTCGTGAACTACTTTTGTCGGGACTCATCGGCCTCAACAATCAACCTTCGCATAATGTTGGATGGTGAGCTCAACAAAAGGCTGTGATTGGTCCGCGGTCCCGGAAACGGAAACAGGTTTTGCCTGGCAAATGCAAACTACGCACTCATCAGTCAACATTATGCGAATGTTGGCTGTTGTTTCGATGAGTTCTGACTAAAATTGAACCAAAAAAGTGGACACCGCGCGCAGGCATAGTGCAAGGTCTCTATTTTTCTCTGGTACTGCACGATAATACTCTTATCTGTAATATTTTATCAATCGGTGCACTCGCTGTTAATTTATGAAAATATCCGCAAGTTTTTTGAAGTCATCGACGACTCCACCGGTTGAGAAAAGATTACAGATGCAAGTATTTTCGTGCGTTACAGTCATGCACTGGACTGAACTGTGTATTATATTTTCTCAACCAGTGAATTCATCATCAGTCATCGGTGAATTGAAAAATTCCATTAATTATACGCAAAATGGCAGCTCTGGAATCAGCCCAAAGAAGGACAAAGTTTTCGGTCACCATTGCATTAATGTACAATTAATGACAAACCAAGGAGTGAAACTCTGCGGTTCAGTCAGTCAGTGGCACACCCTGCGGTTCAGTGTTGCCAGAGTGGGGTGAAAAAGCCGTACGTTTTACATTGATTTAAATGGGGACGATACGGCTTTTTACCCTCGATCTGGCAACACTGCCCTGGTTATTTTCATCTCTCATGGATATAAGTTGAAAAAGGATAAAAAGAAGGAGTTTTAACAGGGTTGCGTGATTATAAAGAAATTCTTAAATGGGTTAATGGGTGTTGCAGTGATTTTTAAGCGCGATCTGGCGACAGTGTATTTCACTGCAAGAACGCGGGATTAATTAATGAGCCCCTGAAAAAAGGAATCATTTGTTTTTCGTTGCCCCGTCATTTCCTCGTTTTTTTTTTTTTATATTTCTGTAACCCTATTTCAGTCTCTTGTTCTTTGCTTTTATTTTCTTGATCTAAAATGCCCTTTTGAATGGAGCCCCTTTTTTTCGAGTCTATGCAGCCACAAAATATTCGTGCGCTGTGTTGCAGATTGTGGCATGGCCCGACGCGACTGCCAAGACTCAGGTAAAATATGACTTTTTAATTGATATCCGCGCTAAAGAGCCATTAATCATCGACTTAAGGTTTAAATACACTTGTACGATTTTTTCCTCTCGGTTTTTTTCTTTTTTCGCTTTTTTTGAGACTCAAGATCCAGGTAAAACAAACATTTTTCTACAAACTACCAAGCGGAAAAAATGTCTCATCGAAACATCAACAAAAAAATTGGATTCACTATAACTAATAAGTTTTTGGTCGTAACGAGGCGGAATTTCTTACGTCTTTGGATCGTGTTATTGATAATTAATTATTCCATAAAGCGATTTTTTCTAATTCCCCCCCCCCTTTTTCACCTAAACACTGAACAGTCGCATTACCAGAATGGAGTATACCGTAGAAATTTCAACCATCTATTAGCATAGTGTTATTATCTCTTGATAACAACAGAAATATATGTATATGCAATCTCATGGAAATGCAAAACAATCGTGTCACATATCAGAATTCTTAGACAATTTGGCCCTTAAAACTCAAAAAAGAGTCTCCAAAGTTCTCATTTTCATCAGAAAAGATAATTTTTGCGATAGAGAGCTAAAAGATTTGCCTCTTTTTCTGTTCTATCCTTTGTTCACTGTAGCTTTACCTTATTTTCATTTTAGAATGAAGGTGTCAATGGCGCAGCGCCCAATCTGGCAACAGTGAATTTTGTCCGTTTAAACCCATAAAATAGATCGAACTATTGAGTACACAGCTAGTGCTCATCAAGATTAAATAAATAGAATACAGCGTTGCCATATAAATGACCACGTTAGCTGAAAACGTTCTCCTTGCGACAAATGAAAAAAAGAACCAGAGTAAACTTTTTCGTTGTGTAGTCCCTTTTAGAGAACGTTTGTTATCATGGATTCTTATGAATTTTCAAATAAATTGACACACACATGACATTATAAGAGAAAAATTCGTTCGATTCATTTGTAAAGGTCTAAGAATAATCGTGGACCTACTTTTTCAGCACTCGGCACTGAAAGGGTTAATTTAATTTTTCTACACGGAAAAAAAAGTATGGTACGGTTTTACTTATCACACAAATATGCAATTTTAGTTGCAGTCAGAAAGCTTGTTAAACTTTATCTGAGTATGGTGAACGTGACGTGTAACTTTATGCTGAAGTCAGGCAACTTATTTTTTTGTTCTAAAGCTACATCCGGCAAAGTGTCCCTTTCCCGCTAACTTCCTTTCGGTGCGGTTAGTAACCATTGGTTACCGTACCATAGTCTTTATCTGTGTGTACTGAACAAATATTGAAGCTATAGTTTCAATTTTTGGATATTTCTCTCTCACATTGCCCGGGTAAAAGAAATATGCAGTGTAAACATTAGTGTACTTATAGACTTGTATGAGCAGGTGTTTGCAAGAGAATTTAATAGCTTCAGTAGTATAGAAATAGAGATTCCGTGTAGTGATCGATTCATCAATTCGTTGTATTATTTAATGAATTTGCGGAAATCAGCCTTCTTCTCGGAAAATCAATCATCAACAATCGATCTCATCGGGTTCAGACAATTAATTAACTGAATATTGCTCTACTGATTAATAAGTTGGTATGAGTATTAAAATCGAGTAATGAGCGAACTTTGACTCTCGAAACATCTCTAATGAGACTGAATGTTGATTAACACGTTAACTCACACCTACGAGGGTCGTTCAAAAAGTAAGTTTCATTGGTCATTTTCTCACGCCCTATTGAAGGTAAGAGAAATGTATTTACTTCGTTGAATTTTTCATGTCTTAAGCTTTCCAACGACTTAAAGTATTTAAAATTTTGTTCATTTTTGACGGAGATACGGCTATTTTACTGCACTCACCTCAAAAAATTTCCCGCCACCTCCCGCCAGCTTTTTACGAACGAGTGGAATCTTCAGATCAGCGATAAAAATGATTCGTTTTCAATCCGCTATCATTGATGCGCTCGAGATGCGTTATCAACATTTATCTGATATCAAAATAAGGTGCAGACCTGACCGCAAATTTCAATCAGACGCAGAATTGAACAATTGTGTGATGTCGTGTTCCAAGAGCTTCGATCACGATTTTTACACCGCAGGAATTGTGAAACTGGTCAGCCGATCTCTAAAGTGCATTGATGTTCGAGGCGATTACGTCGACAAATCTTGGAAAGTAGGTCAGTTCAAGTTATTATTTCACTAAAACTCTTTTCTAAACTATAAAAAACTTGAGAAAATACTCAATACTCTGAAAATATTCAGTATGAGCCATTTTTTCATAGCTGATTTGAAGATTGCACTCGTTCGTAAAAAGTTGGCGGGAGGTGGCGGGAAATTTTTTGAGGTGGGTGCAGTAAAATAGCCGTATCTCAGCCAAAAATTAACTAAATTTAGAAAACTTTCCGTAGTTGCAAAGCTTAGGATATGAAAAAGTCAACAGTGTAATTGGATTTCTCTTACATTTAATAGGGTCTGAGAAAATGATCAATGAAACTTACCTTTTGAACGACCCTAGTATATCAATGAGTGTAATTCACGGTAACAAGACTTGCCGTTGCGATGATGTCCAATATTGTCATATAAATTGCATCATCAACATTTAAAGTTTCCAAACAGATGAATATTTTTGTCAAAGGTGTTCCTTTCAGCGAGTTCAGCAAAAACGCAACGTGTAATAATGATTAATGATTCGTTGATATCATATACTGCAGCTTTTGACGAATCAATATGTCATTCTGCCATGACAAAATTATACTATATGGCCATTCTGCCAGGTTATTTTGCCTATTCTGACTCATACAAATGCTATCCAATTTCAAAGAGTCATTAAATTTACGGTCTATCATTATAGAGCTTCCTGAAAAGAAAATGCATTTCACAGAAAATGTCATTCATTGTTGGTAGCCTTAGACGTTTTCATGATACAATTTTTATGGCAGTTTTCGCCGTCAGCGCATAATCTTGCCACCGTAGAATTACCCATAGGTGCCACGCAGGTGGGGCTATAGCTCCCTCCCCTCCAATTTTTTTACGGACGCGGGGCTAAAAGGTTTTGAAAAAGCTACGAAACTGAAGCAGTAACTGGAAAGCAAAAAACCAAAAAAACAAAAAAACAAAAAAACAAAAAAACAAAAAAAACAAAAAACAAAAAAAAAAACAAAAAAAGTCATCGATTTTTATTTAGCCTTCCTACCCCCTCCACTTTCCGAACCCTCGCACTGCCCATGAAATGACCCAAACACTTACCGAACCAACTCATCATACTATGAACCCTCTTATTTCCAGGAATATTCAGAGAATGGGGCTCTCGCAAACTTTTGCTACAGGGGATTTAAGAGTTGATTCTTGCATAAAAACCTGTAAAAATGACGATGAGTACACAAAAAATCACGAAATTCACTCTCGGAATCAGGCTTAATGGCGGAGAGAGACGCAGGTATCATGGGAGATTCCTATATCTAATTTGAGACATATCTCTGTGTTTCCGTAGAGAAAGTGAAAAATTAGGCAGGAATCTCCCATGAAACCTGCGTTGAACCACCAATACGATCTTCCCCGTTATAGCAGTTATGTGAGTTTATAACTGAGTTTTTAATTTTCGTAATTTTTGCTGGGTTTTACATTAGATTGGACTATTCATTTGCTCACAGCAAAATTTTGTAAGAGACCCATTCTGGGAAGAGTCTAAAAATTGGAATAACTTTCTCTGGTATGACACTTTTCTCACCTCTCGGTTACTCAGTACCTACTCAGCGTATCGATTTTATAAAACCGCAGATTTGCATAATCCAAAAACTAATTTCAATTAGACGTCTCTCAGTTTCTTTTCCAGACTCAGCGACGACGAGCGACGCGACGTGACTTAAAAGAAGAACCGAAAAAAAACGGGGAGAAGAATCTCCCGGCTCCATAGGCAACAACAGTGGCGTCTCGCCGGCTGGAAACACGTAATTAATGATATTCCGCACGCTCGGTCTACGTTTGCAGCGGTGCTGCCAAATGCAACGCAGCGAGAAAAAAAAAGAATCGCTGACTTTCAAAAGCGAATTAATGTAAGGAATTATTTTATTCGTGATGTTTGGCAACAATGGGGCGTTGAGGTTGCGGTTTCACACTCGACGCCCTAAATGAATTTAATAACCCCCATTCATTCGTCATCCCAACACCTCTAAGTAGTAAATTCTTTTGTATACGCTATTGAACGATGCTGACACGTGGAATACCTACTTGGATTTATACCAGGCAAGCGTCCTGATTTGATATACTTCGCAATCAGAATGGGGCTGTTAGAAAGGTTAAAATCTTGTATTTTTTTGTGAAGAAAATGATTGTACTTGATGAGCTGAGAACAATAGAGCCTTTGGTTTTTTTTCCGAAGTGTTCTGGTTTTGAAGATACGCACGTGTACATTGTAAGATATCGTTTGTAAGATATCGTGTGCGCAGGAATTCTCGTTTGAAAAAAAGTATTTTGGGTCAAAATCTCATTTCTGGAACAATAGGACTTATTAGAAACCAAATGTATATTTATTCTCAGCTCATCAAGTATATTTTCATTTCCTTTATAAAAAAACACAACTTTTCAGACCCTTGCAACTGCCCAGGTTTTGTCTCAGCGCCAGCGGATGCTACCGATGAGTGAATTGTCGGCGAACTGTTGACTTCCGTACTAAAACCGTCAATTCGAAAGTGATTGCAGCAGAACAGCCGTTCTGCACAAACATATTTATGACATTTTTTAATTCATTGATGATTCCACCGGTTGAGAAAAAAGATTACACAGTTTATTAGTGTGTGACTAATTAAATAAGCATGAAAGTACTCTGATCTGTATATAATCTTTCCTCAGTTGGTATAGTTATCACTGCCTTTAAAAAAACTTGCTGATATTTTAATAATTTAACGGTGATATCATCCATTGAGAAAATATTACATTTCTGGAGTTTTTTTTAGAGAATTGCATAGTCATGAAATGAACTGAACTGTGTAATCTTTTCTGTACCGGTGGAATCATCGGTATAAAGAAAATAAACTGTATGGAATACCTTACAAACACTTTCTCATATCAAATTTAATCTGGGGGAGACCCCCAGACCCCCCTTTAATATTCTGGGGGAGACCCCCATTTAATATCCTGGGGGAGACCCTTAGACCCCCTTTTGATATTTTTATCCAGATCCAAAGATCCATTTTTGAAATATTTAAATTTTTCCTTTTTTTGACCCATTTTCCCATTGATTTTAATTGAAACCATTTATCATCCATAACTAACCTAAAAATTAAAATTTCAAAAAAATAAAAATAAGGCCCTCTGGGGAATGTTAGAAGCAACATCTCTGCAAAATTTGGATGCATATGGATCAATAGTTCAAAAGTTATGCTGGGTTTCACGTTTTGGCTACGGACAGACAGACAGACGGACGGACAGATGGACGCCACATAGAAAGTTTGTGCATTTACACCTCCAATCCACGTATGGTTAAATAATATTGATACTTCCTGAATAAATATTCTTTAGGATAGTACTAGGCATAATGCGAGCAAATTATTTTGTAATTATCATGATCTACTTGGTACTTAGTCGACGTAGTGGGCCAAATATCGAAACAAAATACCTTGAAAATCTCTGCACCATTGCAATACTTTCTCTATTTCTAACTTTGTTAGTAGTGAGAAAGCAAAAATGCCACCAAACATTCGCAAGAAGACAGCTCTGGATAGCAAAGAGTTGGCGAGTTTAAAGAATCACCCTGTAAATCGGGTCAATAAAAAAACCTGGGCTGTAACACGATGATCTTAATGTGCGCTGCTTTCCTTTGACTTGCATCGGCCCAGGCCGCGGCCGACCACTGAGCTCCGATGCTAAAGCTCCTTTGATCCCATTCAAAAAGCGCTTTTCATCTTAAAAATAATCCAGTTTTGTTGCTTTTTCATTCCTTGAAAAAAAAAAAAAAAAAAAAAAAAAAAAAAAAAAAAAAAAACTTTCAGACGCAAACGGCTATAGTGCAAAAGCTCCGCGTCTCATCTTTCCCTTAATCCGCAAGCGGGACTTGTATCGTTTAATCATGACCGTTGCGAGTAGAAAACACGTTCTTAAAAAACACAACAGTTATTCATTTTGATATCTTTACCGTTTTCTTTCACACACCTTGTGAGGCTCATTTTCTGCCTTTATTCACGTTGTTCAGTTTTAATTGTTATTGCTTTCGGTATCCTGTTTATTAAGAATCAGAAGGTGAGCCCCCCTCCCCCCACCCGTTTTGGTCTTTAATGAAGATTTACACTATGATACTATCAAATGTCTCTTGTACGGAAAAAATAATTCTAGTTAAATACGGACTTCAAAGAAAACTCTTTTGGAATTACTGGAATCCTCAATAATTTTCACAATTGAAAATAAATTCTCTTTGGAATCTCCGGAATTCTTCTTGGTCCAATGGAACTCTCTGAATTCGCGAGAAAAAAAATCGTTTGAGTTAATCAGAAGAATTTTTGTGGTTTAAAGGGAATTTCTCATCAGTCCGTATTCAATAATACGTACGTTCCGTAATTTCAACAAGTAATTTTTCTCCGTTTGTGAACTTTCTCCTTATTAGGTGCTAGTAAAGCGCCTTATTAGACTTTTAAAGCGTTAATTCTTTTGGAAAGTAACGCAAAATCTGGCATCGAATCGCGTGACCCTATAATTGCCGGTTCACAAACTGGGGTCCGCAAGTGAACTTCAAGGGGTCCTCTGCGCGGCGAACTACCAGAAAAAAAAAACGGATTAAAAGGAAAACGAAAAGGAGAAGAAGAAAGAATGTAGAATAGTTGGAAATAGTAAGAAATTTGCTTCTATGATAAACTTTAATTTTTTGCGAATCAAGAGATTGAAAGCAGCTGCCTGTTGCGCACGAACTTCATTTTCATGGCACCCTTTTTATTTACTCTTTTTTCTAACGTCCTTCTGATAGCTTGAATTTGAAAGTCAAAGCCGTTTTAATTTAAAATGACACCAGACGTCATCAAGAACTCTTAAATAGCCGTCGTGCGTCTGCACCAGAAAAAATCATACAATTTTGCACAATGCAGTGTAAAAATTAGAATAAAACGGCAGAAAATTTTGATGCAAAAATACACAATACACGGAAAAAAAGACTGGTAGACTTTACCATCTGCATAGCTGATTTTGGAGTCTGCTATCAAGTATGGTAAATTTTACCTTCATATGATGAATGCAACGTACATTGTGGTAAATTAAGATAACCTGTTGGTACATTTCACCACAAGGTACGTTGCATTTACCATAATATGATGGTAAAATTTACCATACTTGATAGCCGACTCCAAAATCAGCTATGCAGATGGTAAATTCTACTTATCTTTTTTTCCTGTGTGGCTTTTGGGATTTCCAGCTTTCAAAGGTACACGAATTACTCGCCTCTCGTGCATCTCTTCATAGTTTACTTCCCGTGAGTCGCCTTGGGTGAAAAAGAAAGGTTGTTTGTTCTGAGGGTCCCAAATGAGGTCCGTGTTAACCCCCCACTGGGGTCCGTGGGTAGGGAGTGTTTGGTAACCCCCATACCATAGGCCTAAGAGTTAGTTTTAAACACTCGTATAGATTTTACCGATGTCCCAAACTTTCTGTCAAAAACGTCTATTAGTAATGAGAGCCGAGTATTCTAAGGATGTATGCCGTCTCTTCTACCAAACTCACCCACATGCCTCACCCTCCAAGCTTCAAAGTTCAATTTCTTTCGAGTTAACTAGACTTAATTCAATTCCTCACTATTGAGCGTCGAGCACTGAGCAAAGCTGATGAAAGGGAGTTTCACTCGCATGTTTTTCCTGGACCTATACTTCGCTCTCTTCTCCCTTAAGGCCTAAGGGCAAGTGACCGCGCCTGCCTGTTGCCCACAAATTAATACCTTTGATCGTTTATCAAAGGTGCTACCGATCGTGGGAGGGGGGGGGGTCTCGACCATCCACCGCTTTGAGTTTATTGGGTCGCTGATGGAGAGGACAATGGAGCGTAACTTAAACCACAAGCTTGGACACTCGAGACATTGGCACACACACACACACAAACACACACACATACACACACACACGGCACAGGGACGCAGGTCGCACGGATCGTGAATGACCTCCTCCCCCTCTGTTTTCTTCTCATTTTCCTCCATCACTGGTCCTCTATTAAAAAAAAAGAAAACAAAATAGACAGCGACTTCGCAGTATTGTACCATCGGGGACAAATATGCTGGGTCAGGATATGCCATTCGCAAGGCACAAGGCACAATAGGTAATTTGTTGTGTACTCTTCCTACATCAGTGTGGAGCTGTGGAACATTGATTCTCTAACGTAAAATACTGCAGAGACACCAGTGCGCACTTAGAAACTTTCAAAACCCACTCGTAAATCAGGAAATAACCTTAAAGAAATGTCCATTTGGAATAACCAGCGCACTATCATGTGAGATCGGAAAAAAGTTGCCAAAAATCAGTGAAAAAAAGGAAACAAAATTCATTGTTTTCGACCAACGAGCTATACATTTATCTAGAGGGGCGGTTTTATAGGTAACCCGCGTAATCACCGTGGGGGATTTTTAGGTTAGGTTTAAGCGAGTAATTTGTCCGTTTGATTCCGTGTGTTTTGATGCGGCGCCACCGCACAGTGGACCGGAACATGCTTCGACCTACTGTGCGATGGTGTCGCACCAAAATACTCGGAAACAAACGGACAAATTACTTGCTTAAACCTAACCTCAAAATCCCCCATGGTGGTTACGCATGTTACCCACTAAACCGCCTCTCTAGATAAATGTATAGCTCGTTGTTTTCGACCTTCTAAGCTTAATGGGGCTGTTGGACACTTTTGCTGTAAGCGATTTAATAGTCGGTGCTGGCGCAAAACCCTCGAAAAATAACGATGTCAGCACTAAAAACTTCCGAAATTTACTCCTGAACCCAATAAACGCTGTTATTGGCGCGAGCGTAATATGGTGGCTGAGGGCAATAATAATGAGAGATTCCTATCGCAATTTCGTCACTCTCTCTATGCTGACAAGAATGATTCACAGACTAATTAGTCACCAGAGAAGTGATCCACATCTGATGAATGGTACTGTGATACCTGTAATGAAGCTGGTGTCACAAGAAAGTCGTCTCTATAATTATTGGTCACTTCGTGATGGAGTTACAGTATTGTTAGATTATTACTGCCCTCAGCCACCTTTACGCTCGCGCATATAAAATCGTTCATTGAGTTTAGGAGTGGATTTTGAAAGTTTTTAGTGCTGACATCGTCATTTTTCGAGGTTTTTGCACCAGAATCAACTATTAAATCGCTTATAACAAAAGTGTGCAACAACCCCATTTAAAACTTGGCAGTGACGTAATATCTAGGATTTAATTACTTGTTTTAAAAACGTATTCTCTGTGATGAAATTTGGTCTTGAAAGTTTCCAAAAGATGAAAATTGATGAGGAATTCATTTTCTGAATTTTTGCCACTTTTTGACGATCTCAGGCCAAAGTGTGTCGCTTCAATGCAGAGACATGCAATTAATAGCATGGCGTGGCGTAGTGTGCGCTTTGGCAACGTTGCGATGAGTCCATTTAAACCCATGTGAAAGGTTGAATGTGAAGGTGTTCACCGAACACCCAATATATATGTAGTTCGATCTTTCTCATGGGTTTAAATGGACGAACTGCATCGTTGCCAAATCGCACGCTACGCCACTGATAGAGAGCCCTAACTATTAAACAATAAATAAAACAGGAACGGGTAAAAAGCTGAAATACAACCCAAATTGGCGAGGACGTTTGGGCTCAAATCGCAGCCATTTTCAACTAAAAATAGAATAAAATAAAATTGAAAAACAAATTTCAAAAGGCGGTGAGAGCTACCACTCACGAACTCACGTTCGTTTGCTCGTTTTTCTGTCATTTTTCCTTGTCCTAACTATTCATTACAGAACGACGCCACGTGTTTCAAGCCTTATCCCAAAAATGAGTCAGCGAATCGTTTCCTTGGTAATTCAGCCCTGAACTTACATTCAGAACACTTTGAAAACCTAAAATTTGTTTTTTAGGAGATTTTCAGGGGGGATAGGTGCTTTAGGCAACCCTTGATTGATGTCCGACTGAAGAACCTGTTACTTTGAATTTTGGAATGACCCTAAAGATAAACATGGTTGCTGGCCACCCATTTTGCTCCGTACTTCGAATTTAATAATCTGTTTCCTTTTAAATCCTTCCTCCACAAAAATATCGGAGGTTTTTTAGATGAGTTCCAAAGTTCATGGAATTCTCAGAAATTCATTGACCTTTTCCTCATCAGAAACGAGCAGTCATGCTGGAAGTTTGATCAGATTGACTGAGCCGTTTCTTGGAGTAATTCTAAAGGTGGAGTAATTCTATGAAAAAGTATGGTTTTTGATGCAGCCACTCCAAAGTATTGCATTAAGTATCTACAAACTCTACTAAAAATATGATTACCGGAATAAAGACACAGTGAAACTGAAAAGAGACAGAATGAGACATTCGAAATAATTGAGTCGCTTTCCTTAAATAAATGTTCTCTCTAAGAGACCCCATCGAAGCATTTCTGTAATTTCTCGAAACACCCTGTATGTCATGAGGGTATAATACCGTATTCCAATATTTAAATTGGAATTCATTATTTATCAATAATTTGAAGTCGGGAAAACTTTTAGCGTCGAACTAGAGATCGCATCACGAAAGAAAGGATGGGGGAAATGTTACTATGTTTCGCGAAGAAGCATCATAAAAAAAAAGATAAAATGTAAATATTTACAATCTCGCTTCTTATTGTTAGAAAAAGGAAAAACCAGAGTAATCAGCTTACTTGCGCTCGGGTAGGACGCGACATTATTCCGGCATGAGCTTATTCTCCAATGTGCTTCAATAATACGAGTATTATTAAGAGGTTCGTTTTTTCCGCAACCGGGTTTTCCCTGGCCTTCTCTACGTCATCGTTCGCTGATTATATTTGTTCATCGTGACTCATGATATTGCCAGATCGTACAAACAAATCTTTATATCGCCCGTTTGAACCAATTAAAAATGTGGAATTTTTCTGTACGAAATCTGTCAACACCGCGCTGCTCACTGAAAATCGGCTCATCACAAACTGCTAACCAGTCAATATTGTTAATTGAATCGAAGAGAGTGTGGTGTCTCTTTCTGTGTTGGATTATCAGTGATTCGCTCTGTTAAGGTATACGCAAATACGGTTTACGCTTTATTTAGACTGAAAAGTCGTATTTTGCTTTGTCATGGCGATGGCAATTTTGATTGTTTTTTACGTAAATATGTTTTGTCGTATTTTTAATTCTGTTTTCACGCTCAAAATGTGCTCACATTGATTCTATTCTAGGACTTTGATGAGATTTTTAGTACTTTTATAATTGGCTTGCAATTTCTGAATTTCTTCGATGGCAAGTTTCGACGTTTGATATTCATCACGGCTGACCATGCAGTGACCATCTCTTGAGGTTCCCAACCGCGATGACCACCAAGTGCCGAAATTTGAAACTGAAGAAATTTGGAAATTGCTGTTTAGATGACTAAAAAGCTTATAGTGGTTCAAGAACAAAATCAATTTTGAACGTGCAAACAGAATTCAAATACGAATCGTATTTATGGAAAAAATAATCAAAATTGTCATAGCAATAACAAAGCAAAATTCAGCTATAAACCAGGTTGATACCATTAATTCGTTTCCTACGAAAGCAACTGTACTTCAACGTATAATGACTCCATATTATACATTTTGTTTTGTTTTGTTTTTGTTTTTGTTTTTTGTTTTTTTGTTTTGTTTTTTTTTTGTTTTTTGTTTTTCGTTTTTTTTGTTTTTTTTTGTTTGTTTTTTGTTTGTTTTTTTTTTTTTTTTTTACAAATTTTATCTTTAGAGGGGTGACCGCGACGCCGCCGCCGTGTTAAAAGTAGTATTTCCTAAGTGAGACAGCATAAACGGGTTGTTTGCCTCTTATTTTTTAACGTAAAATGAAAAATTGTAATTAATTAAACTGGAACCGGTTTTGAATAAAAGTACGAGTATCTTAGATAATTGAACAGTGCAAAAATTAACACAGCCACAGCTACAATAACCAGGCGAGAAAATTGTGCGTGCTTTTGTTAATTGTTAAATTATTTATACCACGTTAGTTTTATTGAAAGGAATAGAAATAAAAATTTCTTCGTTCTGATAGCCACTCAAAACACATGCATCTTGATGTCAAACCAATTCCAAATGGTTCTGTCACAACTTGTAATTTTAGGTTAAAAAATAAGAGGCCGAAAAACAGAGCCCGTGTTTTAAGTTACCGTAAAATATAACCACCATGGTTGCCTTCCCCGTCGTGTCTTTAAAATGACATAATTCCAGAAAACCCCTCAGTGATTGTTTAGCTCGTTGATTTAAAAACGAAAATTAACCTTTTTGGTCACATGCTCACAATCACGTGTTAATTATTAGAAGTATGATCAAATTTAATTTCGAAAAAGGCCAAGTTAATTTTAACGAATATGTAGTCTCGTGCCATCTCATTACTGAAATAAACTTTAAGCTAGTTCGATTAAGTTTTCTTTGTTCGTGGATTTTTTTCAATCCAAATTAAAAGTTTTCAATCATTTTCTCGGAATTATCAATTTTTAATGTCTTTACCGAGTGTCTGATTTATTTATTTTTTGAACTTTAAAGCAATTTTCCCGCTCCGTGACTGAATATTTCGTTTAAATAGTTGAGTTCAGAGGAGAGGGAATCTAAATTGTGATCTTTTTGAAATAATGGATTTTTCACGCTTTATTTACGATGCACGTCGAGCAGAGCCGGCTCGTGCAATTTCACAACAAAGTTTATCCTCCATTTGATTCCGTGTAAAAAAATCGATCGATGAGCTTAAATATACTCAAATGAAGGAAAGCATTGTTACCAAATTGTACAAGCCGCCACTGAAGTTAAGACGTAGCGCAAGGGAAATGCATTTTTAAGACAATCAATTTTGTCATGACGAAAACGTGCGGATGAGTATACTTAGCGTAGCCTGCTTACACCCCTGTCATTCTCAAATCAGTTTCTTCTTAGACCATAACTGTCAGAGGGATTCCAGGTATTCATTGACCGCCGTAAAACAGTGTTGCCAGATTTTGCCAAAAAATAAACACCTTTTACAATGAATCTTATGGGAAATTTGTATATTTTTCACCTAATCTGGCAATAGACTATACCGAAAAGATTAGCCATGATTTAAGCCAAGGAGTATAAATGGAAACGGATAACGATGAATAATGCTTGAGGGTATTGCGGAAAATATCTATAAATTAAGAAGCAAAGATGAAAGAGGTGGATAACAAAAGGATCTCAAGTAGCTTGGAACAATAGCGCTTTTAATCAATATGCGTTGTCGATTAATTTATTAATTCTTGGAATGATTCGTCGCATGGCTGGAATATTACCTTGAGGATATTATATGCTTTATTTTATTTTTCCGGCGCTTTCTTTTCTACCGCCTTTGTGGATTTAAGTTTACCTTTCTTCAATGCCGGCTTGTAAATATAGTTTGTATTGAAAAATGATGTCCCTTCCGTTTAAAAACCAGGGCTGCCATTTTGTTTGTCTTAAGTTGAATTTTTTTATATCTCCGATGATTCCGCCGGTAAACAAAAATACAACACAGTCCTGCTAGTCGCACTTTGAAATTCCCGACTTTTGAATAGACTGGATAAAAATGAAAAACGGTGATTGATGGAGATGAGTCACGTGGTTGCCAAATCTAATCATTTATCTAATTGGTTATCAGATGCTTAAGACTACCCAAAAACCAACTATATAAATTTTATAAGAGTAAAAATTTCGACCAGGATTTTTTCTTTTTTTGGCCGTAGTTTAGGCGTAGTACCATTGAGCTAACAATGAGATTGATTTTTTGTGGTTTTTTGTTTGTTTTTGTCTTTTTTTTTACTTTACTTACTTTGCCCGCCTGTAATTATTTTATTATTTTGCTAATAAACTTAGCAAGAGGTTTCTGCTATCGCTTGATCTTCGCGATGAGTTTGGTCAGGAGTTTCAATAGTTTGCTCTATTCCTTTTTGTAGGATGATTCTTTGCAACCCTCGCTCGATCGGATCTTTCGTCCTTTTGACTTTGCTGATTGGACCCGCCGTGTCTTACAGGCCCATCTGCTGTCCTCATGCGGCTCCGTTTACTAAGATCATGGGACGAACAAATATGTGGCAATGTAATGGCACAGTGACCAGCTATCACAATCCCTGCTGCGCGAAACAGAAATGCATTGACGAGGACATCTGTTGCAGATGCCCTGAAGGCTGCCTTCCATAATAATTGTACTTGAATCCTTTGACCTCTATAACCTTCGACGATCCGGCAAGAATTGTCAATATACACGCTGGAATTCTTAAAGTTCTGTTCCTGATCTACAAGCCACTTGTTTTTATACCATAGAAATGAAAATAACACAAATAAATGCCAATTCTAGCCAACGTGCTTCGTGATTTCATTCGTAGTAGGCACGACACGCAAACGCAGTTTGACGTGTGGTCGATTCGTTAGGTTAGGTTGGTTCATTCAGAGAGCACGTTTACTCAATTTTTAGGAAAAGATGATGCGCTTTAATGTCTGTTAGGTGCTCCTTTAATAATTACACTTGCTTCGACTGTCCTTTTGAAATTGTTTTCGTATTATTTTAAACTGTGATTGTAAGGAACATTCTATGAAGGTAAATTATTAAATAGGGTAACACAACGCGATGTTCTACTTAAGAACATCACAGTTTGACTTACAATAAAATTAGAATTATTGGAAGAATTTCTTCTTCACAGATTTAAGTAATGTGAAGTCATGTAATTCAGTAAATACACTTGACAAGAAAACCCCCTATTTAAGAGTTGATTAAAAGTATTAGAACTCACATTGGTATTTGATTTTTTGTATAAACAATACCTGATGAACTGTAAAATAATTGTAAGTAATGTACGTTAAGCTTTGTTTCGAAGCGAAGTTGAATTGACTAGATTAAGGTTACTTTTTTATATCATTAAAAAATTGAGGGCTTTTGCCTCAAAAGTTGTGGTATTTTGTTTATTCATTTCTTAGTCACTCCCATGGAAGGGAATAAATGCATTTAAGTAAATTGAGCCGCATATTAGAAACGCAGAAGAAGCACATTTACGACAGTTTCTTTATTTTATTTATTGACTTTCTTGCATACATTCGTAGCTGCCCCGTACTTCTCGCAGTCTTCTCCCCCCCCCCCCGAAAATCGTTCTTTAGAATTTTCTACAAATCAATTGCTTTAATGGATCCCAAACGAAGAGGCATAATTTCTTTGATTTTTTTGGTCCTTACAGCCGCTTTTTTCCCTTCATCTTGCATATTTGTTTCTTCGGTGACTAATTTATTTAATTTGATTTTAATCTCAATTTCCAATGATATCTCTGGGAATAATAAGTGGACGAGCTCATTCAAAAATAGGGATTCATTCTGAAGGCGTAAGACGCAGAGAAGAATGCTTGGGGGAGGGGGGGGCGGCGAATAAAAGGCTGCGCTACGGGGTTACGCGTGATATCATTGATTGGTTGGCCCGAAACGTAATTCGAATGGGAAGAGGGGAAGGGCGAACGAAAAATAAGGAATAAGGTTCCATTATAAAAGCAATTTTATTTCATTTAACGGAACATTCTTATGGGAAATGAAAAGCTTGTATGAAACCCTATTTTCTCCACGAGATGAGGACAGCCATGCCCGCGAGAGGAGCCGAGGAAAAGCGGGAGCTGTGAAAAACCTGTGGGGCCGGGGAAAATTTTATTTCGTTTTATTAACTTTTGTCTCCGATCTCTTGTCCACGCCATCCTCATTCTGTTTATAGATATATACTTCTTGATCTGTCTTCTCTTGACCCATTTCCCTCCCCCCTCGCGCGCTCTCTCTCTCTCTTTCTTTCTCTTTCTCTCCCTTTCTCTCTCTTTCTCTCTCTTTCTCTCTATCTTTCTCTCTCTCTCTCTCTCTCTCTCTCTCTCTCTCTCTCTCTCTCTCTCTCTCTCTCTCTCTCTCTCTCTTTCCCCCTTCTCTCTCTTTCCCTCTCTCTCTTTCCCCCTTCTCTCTGTTTCTCTCTCTCTCTTTCTCTCTCTCTCTCTCTCTCTCTCTCTCTCTCTCTCTCTCTCCTCCCTCCCCCACTCTCTCTTTCTCTCTTTTCTTCTTTCTATCTCTGGCACCCCCCCCCCCAAAGCCTCATCTGCGATAGTTTAAAGCGGAATACTCTAGTATGTACAAAAACACTGAACGTTTGCCGACAAAAGTCGGGGGAGTTCTTTTCAGTCTATTTTATTGGAGACGCCAGCGACAAGGTCAATCGATCGAGAGGTTAATTAATGATGCGATGCAGAACCATCGCAAATTTGAAATTGGATTTTATGTTAACTCCGCTCAGACGCAGGGCAGTTTCGACCATGAACTGATGACCATGAATTTTAACTAAGGAAAACTTTTCCGTTTAAATTCGTACGATCGGATGAGTCGACATTTAAATTGGACAGAAATCAAGCCCTAAATTATTTAATATCATAAAATTCATTGTTCTGAACATCATTCATGACGCAGGGCTGCCGTTTTGAATGTGGTTATACGCATTTTTTAATTTAATTAAATGCAATTTTTTTTTGAATATCCCGCCAAATTTGTCATGATTGCTCAACATGCAGAGGTGGAGTCAGGAATACGTCATTTTCTCACTCTCTCCATCCGTTTGGAACTTCGCGTCGTCAGGCTAAAATTTATACTCTCCCGCCTCCGCTTTTGGTCTCATGGAATAACATGATGGATTAAAAACGTATACCATTTTTTTGGTTAATTTTGGCCCCCACTTCAAGGTGAGGTATAAAGTGTCTTTAAAGTTCCTCAAAGTTGGGTCGAAATTATTCGATCGTTTGTTGACGTTAATTAGCCCTACACTGCATAGTGTATCACTGGTGATACATGATGTAAAAAGCCCTATATCAGACATTGTAATGTATATTTTGACTTATTTCAAATTGTATCACCAGTGCCACATCATAAGAAAACATAAAAACGGGCTCAAACATTTTCCAAAATACTACCAGCTCTCATTATAATGCATTTACTAATGGAAATCATGGTGGGGTGGAAAATTTGACCCTGTTTCCAATTCAACCCCAATTTCATTATTTTTACCAAGCTTTTGGCATTTGTTCTTTGAAAAATCCAATCAAAGTAAAAAAAAATTATTTTGAGTGTGAAAATTTTGATTTTCCCCCCCCCCGCAATTTCTTATGGTGTTATAACACTTGTAAATACGAGTAAAAAATGGACAAATGAGACTTTACACCAAAAAACTGTCCAATTATTATTATTTTTTTTTTTTTTGCTATTTTTCCCATATATTTGACTACCTAATAAATTGAAAAATCCATTTTTGGTTGAGAAAAAAAAAATCATGCAGTGAAGGGTTAGATGTCAAGTGGAGTTAACCTACCATACCTTTGAGTCAAGGCCCAAATTAACCACTCACATGATAATCATTAATAAATAATTGTTTTCCTTATAGGGCGCAATTTCTTTTGATCACGTTGAATTTTATCCTTATACAAACCCAGTACAGTAAAAACCGAGCTATTGGATGTTCGATAAAAACCGTCAAGTTTGACCTTTAACATGGGATTATACAGACCAAATGCAGCGTTGTCAAGTTGCGTTGTTTTCGGGTTGCTAATGCGGTATTCGGCAACCCTGCTTCCTTTTTAAGGATGTCTTTTTCTCTTTCTTTCCGTATCAATACACATTACTTTTACTAATTTATAAGCGACGAACGGCGCGAAACGAGACGAGACCGGGAGGGGAGGGGGGGGGGGGTTGTAGCGGGTCGCGAGCGGGATCGGGAAAGTATTGGAGCCCTTTGCATTTCGCAAGATTTATTTCAGTTTTAAAATCGGAAGCGCGACGTGCGGCGCGGCGGGAATAACAGGAAGGGGTGCGCGGTGACGCGCTCTGGTGTCAGATTTACGTAAACGAGAATCTATAGGGATTAGAATTAGTGAGCTAATTTTTGCAATTTATTTGCAAATTCATTTGCTCGTCGAATTAATGAGATGAGGAATACTCGTTACAATCGTAGAAGTTTTACATTTGTTTGATGAAGATTTCATAAGTATGTACTGAAAATTTTAAGCTTTCATCACAGAATATTTCAATTGGAATGGAAACTTCGGTTCGTTTTGAAGAATTATTTTCTGGTCCGCCATTTTGAGAAGTTCCAAACCATACCCATCATGGTACCACAGAATAATACAATCAGAACGGAAACTCCCATAAGAGCCAATGGAAGCAAGTTTGAAATTTAACGGCACCAATAGGCAACATACTGTGGTCCTATATCCCAACATGGCGGACGAGTGTGATTTGTGTTGAAACTCATTTATTTCTGTAAATTCTGCAAAGAAATCTCAAGTTTCCGGCCTCACTTTTATTCTATTGGCATTTCAGAATGAAAATTTCAAGGATCATGTCCTATATTTTTTTTTCGCGCGCGAATCCAGATGTAAACATCCTATATCCCAACATGGCGGACGCGAAATGAATTTGCTTCAAAATCCGATAGAGTTTCCGTTCTGGTTGTATTATTCTGTGATGGTACCTCTCCCCCCCCCCCATTCAAAGCTACGCGGAAGAAAGAGCTGCGTGCCCCGATAGGCGGGCCCAGTAATGTGGCAACTGTGTATTATTCCCATTTGAATGCATGAGAAACAATCGATTAGTAAGAGAGCCATGGCCCCCTCAAGAATCGATTGTTTCTCATACGTTTGAATGGGATAAATTCGTGGTTGTCAAAACTCTGGAACCGCCCACGGTATGCCCTCCACTTTTGAAGTGACTTCTTTTTATTATACAGGGTGTTTCAGGTTTAATGTCGGAAACTTCTGGAGCCGATTATTCAAGTAATAATAAGACTATTTTTTTCATAAACACGGGCCTTAAAATGCTTCCCTTCGGAGCTACGATTTTTCAAAGTTTGGAAAAAAATTTGGTGTTTTTGAATCTGTTGCTTAATTTATCCATAAAATTTCACTAAAATTTGGGAAAAGGGTTAATTTTAGGTATAAGATTCATTAAAACTCATAAAATAATCATGAAGTAAGTCCAAGTCTACTTTTCTGACACTCTTGAGCATTTAATGGCAAAAATCTTAAGTTGCCGTTAAAAATTCTCAAAACTTTATGGAAGAATCAGATTGCAAAAACCTTAATGAAGATTTTTAATCTCCTTCATTTATATAGTGCGACGCGTTTTAAGTGAGATAATTGACGTTGAAGTTGGGAAAGTCATCTTCACCATGGCGGGTGTCACGCAAGCTGCAATGCTGGCCTGGCGTTACCCGTACATTCCGTGACACTGACACCCACCATGGTCAAAGCGCTGACTTTCCCAACCTCACGGTCAATTATCTCACTTAAAACGCGTCCACTGAAAAAATGAAAGATATTAAAAATCTTCATTAGGGTTTTTGCAATCTGATTCTTTAAAAAATTTCTGAAAATTCCTAACGGCAACTTAAAATTTTTGGCATTAAATACTCAAGAGTGTCAGAAAAGTATACTTGGACGTACTTCAAGATTATTTTATGAATTGCAATGAATCTTACACCTTATACTACCCCAATTCCCAAATTTTAAATTTTTCGGACAAATTTAGCCACAGTTTCAAAAAAACCAATTTTTTTTTTTCCAAACTTTGAAAAATCGTAGCTCCGAAGGGAAGCATTTTAAGGCCCATGTTTATAGGGAAAAATTTTCTTATTTTTACTTGAATGATCGGCTCCAGAAGTTTCCGACGTTCAACCTGAAAGACCCTGTATACGGACGCTCTGATTAATTCCAATGAGGGACCCCAAGAACATTCGTTAAATTTGGCATCGTGGTGCGACGCGCGGTAGAGGCTACGAGCGTAATTTATGTAAGCTTCGGGATTCACTGGAGGGAATCCTTCACACCAGAGATGCAGTTAATCAATCGTTGTGTTGCGTTTGGGTGCTATCCCGCTCAACGTTTTCCGCGCGCTCCCTGTCGGCTCCCCGTCCGACGAGACGCGACGTTCGTCCATCATTCATCGATGAATGACGCGACAACGATGCGAACGGATCAAACGATGGAATCTCTACGGAATCGCGTGTCGCAGACCTTGAAACATTGAGAAAATATTACACTTGCACGTGCAGATATCAAGTGGGTTGTTTTATCGATGTGACGTCCATTGAATGGGACTCTTGCAAACTTCTGCGATAAGCAAATGAATAGTATAGAATCTGATGTTAAAACCAGTGAAAATCAAGAAAACCACAATAAAAAAGTCTAAAATTCAGTTATAAGCTCAGATAACAGCTATAACGGCAAGATTGTAATGACGGAGGTACGCAGATATCATGGGAGATTCTGTCTAATTTGTTAGTTTCTCTTCACTGTGAGATAATTATTTTTTTAATCCAATTTGTATTTCGTTTGTGTTAACCCTTTCAAACTTGAAAATACTGGAAATTCCTTTTATCCAAAAAAAATGTCTGCTACTACAAGTAAATGATTCCATGTTGTAACAGTTATTCTCCTTCATACAACAGAACTTTACTTCTCGCAAGGAAAACTGTCCAAGTAAATGTGTTTCCTTCTTTTTAAAGAAGTGATTTCTACCAGTGTATGGAAACATAGAGATGCATGTCTAAAATTAGGCATGAATCTCCAATGATATCTGCGTAGCTCCGTAATTAATCCCGATTGTGATTATTTAGTGTAGGTACTCATCGTCCTTTTTACAGGTTTCAATGCAAAGAATCAAGTCTTCATTCACCTGTAACAAATTGCCGGTTAACGGTGAGCGTATCTGAATTGCAATTCGTTTCATTCGACTCGACTTAAGTATTTCTCAAACCAGGTCAAGTGAAGCAAGATCTCAAGTAAAGTCACTGAATTGCGCTCTAAATTGCGACTATTTTTTACTCATTGGGTCTAAGTACAAATTTTACTTTTTACCGATCAACACAAAAACCAACACAGTTGTACTAAAAATATATGTATGATAATATTACCTTCTCGGAATCTGGTTAGCATAGTAGCATATTCTTACAGTTACAGCCATTTCTTTCACTAATATAAATTACCAAAACTTTTTCCCCCTGTTTTATACTGCAATTCGTTGTCTCCGTTTATCATTGTTATCTGAAAGGACAATAATTGAAATTCTCAGCGAGACCCGCCCAACCTGTAACGGTGGATCGCTGGACGCTGGCGATGGAATAGGGTGACGGTGACTGGAGGGGCAGGATGCGTTGGATGAATTATTGGCGCGAATAAACCCCGTGTTCTCACGAAATTTAAAAAGTTTTCCAAACGTAAGGGAAACTTTATAAGTGGCAACAAATTATCTCTGGTACCCTTGCCTTAGTTTGATAATACTTCATGTAAGTACATTTAGTACCTGCAGTTTGTCCTTTGTACTCCTGCAAGTGTAGTCTCTTGCACATTTCGCATTTCAAGGATGTTGCCAAATCTCGAGTTATATATTCGTATAATTTACGTTACTTCAAATTCAAAAACAAAAGCTGTAGGTCCAGCAATACTGTAGTTTATCCTACCCAACAGACCTTTAGTTAAACGATGTATCGTATTGATTGGCGTCCGAGGATCTCTGGTTCCAAACCATTTCGGGTTCAATGTATTTTTCTCATAAGGTCACTTTTGAACGGAAATTTCAGCTGTTAAACCAAGAAATTAACGCGAACTTTTTGAACGTCTTAATTCCATATCTTCAAAAGTGCATTACGATGCCTGGTCTAAGACTGAAATTGCTGATTAAACAAGTTATTATGAAATTGACTATGCATTTGTAGAATCTCTCATATGTTAGTGTTCTTGTTGAGGAATTGACGCAGAAATTCTGACGGTTCTAACCTATACAAATGCATGAGAAAATCTAGCATATATCTTATTACTTCATGCAGTTTTTTCAGTAGAGCTATGCAACATTCAGTATTTACGAAGACTTAAAATTCGTTATCACTAAAAGGTCGGATTATCTTTTTGGATTAAAAGCCAAAGTTGCCGGCAAAAAATTAGCTTACGGGGATTTACTTATAGAAGTTTATGTTTGGAACCAGAAGTCCTCAAACAGAAATCCATACGATAGATCGTTCTACTAAAACGTTGCTAGCAGGCCAAACTCGATTGAAGTCATCAAAAAATCCAAAAACTAATTGTGTGCAATTATTTTTATTTTTTTTTACAAATTCTTCATAATTTTCAAAATATTCTCGATGGGAAATACCTAGACTTTCGAGTAACAGTTAAGTTAAATCTAATGCTTATATTTTAATGAGCGATGAAACAACTACCAAAATCGTGATAACTTTTTAGTTGAATATGCTTTTGAAAAAATAATTCTTAAATTCTGGTAATATTACCTGAAGCACAACGATATATGAACCACGGCGAGGCTATAGTACTATTACCAGAAAATGATCACAGTACCAGAATTTCCTCAAAATTGTCAGGAACCATAGAAAAAACATTAGAAATTCTGGTGAAAGTACCATTTCTTACTTTGGTTCACATATCGTTGCGCTTCTGGAACTTTTTGATTTTTTTTTGATTTTTTTTTCAGTGTGGCATTGTTGCACTGAGAGGAAAATCACTTATTTAAAAACAAGGAAACACGTTTACTTGTGACAGTTTTCTTTGCGCGAAGTAAAGATCTGATTGCATGAAGATTATCACTGTCACAATAAGGAATCTTTTACTTGTAGCATCAGACATTTTCCTTGGGTTAAAGGAATTTCCTCTTAGTTAATATTTCACTGTGCAGTTTCTTTATAACACAAGCAAAATACACCTTGGATTAAAAAAAAGAATTCTCTCAGTGTGGGCGTTGATTTTTGCTTTCCTCGTGTTAAAACCTTACATTGAGCCTTTGGGAAAAAGCTTCGGGGTTGGTTTTGGGCTGCTTTTAGATAAAAATGCGAAACATATGGGAACGAACCCGGAACCTGCTTTCTGTTACCTGTAGACTTAGACTGGAGATCGTAGCCCGAGCTGGCGCGGTATAGCAAGAGCGTTTTCACAATATGTTCCCATACTTGCGTTTGCTCATGCGGTTATCCAACCTTGCACAAATTAAACGCCCGCTTGCCCCAAATTGATTGCCTCCCCCCACGACTCACGTATAGTGTGTCTTAAAAGCGGGAGGGTCGTATTCGTACGTTGCCAAATCCAGTGCTGCCGTTCGTGTGTATTTAATTACATTTTTTCAATTCACCTATGATACTACCGGTTGAGAAAAGATTACACGGTTCAGTTCAGTGTATGGCTGTAATACGCAAAAATACTCGCATCTGTAATCTTTTCCCAATGGGTCTGTTGCACACTTCGGCTACAGCGTTTTAAAGTATCAATTCCTATGTAAAAAGTCGAGAAAATAACAATGGCAGCATCAGAATACACTAAAATTCAGTATTAAACTCACAAATTGCGAAAAACACTAGACACTATTCACCCCTGTATCTTTCCACCACGTGCACGATATTATTTCGCGAAATTAGCGCGGCACATTCAAATAAACACGGCCGACTGTCATCATAGCTGACTTCATAAACAAATAAACAGTAAACACTGACGGCGTCTGTTCGAATTCTTACGTCTCAATATCCTCAATTCCTCTCAAAAGATTGTGAAAGGTACGAAAACCGATATTTGTGTCGAAAACTTATCAAAATGAAACAATAACACACAGGAGTTCCAAGTATGATTCCAACTTCAATCATCATCTTTTGAACCCCAGCGTGTTATTGTTCCATTCTGATAAGTTTTCGACACAAATATCGGTTTCCGTACCTTTCACAATCTTTTGAGAGGAATTGAGGATATTGAGACGTAAGAATTCGAACAGACGCCGTCAGTGTTTACTGTTTATTTGTTTATGAAGTCGGCTATGATGACAGTCGGCCGTGTTTATTTAAATGTGCCGCGCTAATTTCGCGAAATATCGTGCACGTGGTGGAAAGATACAGGGGTGAATAGTGTCTAGTGTTTTTCGGAATTTGTGAGTTTAATACTAAATTTTAGTGTTTTCTGATGCTGCCATTGCTATTTTCTCGGCTTTTTACATAGGAATTGATACTTTAAAACGCTGTAGCCGAAGTGTGCAACAGACCCATTGGTGCAATTGATGTTAAATTTTATTAAAATGTCTGCAGGTTTTGTAAAGTCATCGACGCGACTCCTCCGGTTAAGACTATATGACAGGAGGGAGTATTTTCGTGTATTGCAATCACACACTTGAACTGAACTGTATAATCGTTTCTCAACCGGTGGAATCATCGGTGAGTTAAAAAATGTCAATAAATAAAACCGGATCGGCAGCTCTGGCAAAATCTGGCTTTTACGAAAAAATGCGCGGTTGCTTACGATCAGTATTGGACAAAATGTAATCCCAACAGTGGCTAAGCGTGCTATCTGGCCACAAAAGGTCGAATTAGACAGTCGACGCCGATTCCTTAATAGTTCGATATTTTTCGTGGGATTAAATGGAACAAATGCAACGATGCCAGATAACACGGGTTGCCACTAAATCCCAACTACTTTCACGGGAATCCTCACTATTGTAGTTCCAGCAGCGGCGGCTCGAGCAATGTGGCAACAATGGATTTCCTCCATTTAAAACTGTGTAAAATAATCGATTACTTGGTGAGGCGTAGCGCCTCACCTAGTATCGATCTTTTTGCATACGTTTAAATGGCAAAAGTGCACGGTTGCCAGATTGCACGAGCCGCCACTGAGTTCCAGATTCATCAATAAACGTGTTTAGTTTAGTTCGTCACCGTTCGATTAGCGCAATAAAACTCTGAAAAGATGGAACCTTTTTTCGGATCCAATTTTGATCGTGACGTCACACTGCACTGAAACGGTCTAATGCGGTCTGCGGCACCTACGATGATACTGCTGTAGTATGCGAATACAATGTTGAATTTTATTTGATTATATAGTAGTCAAGCGTGCAATTTGATAACAGTGGGGTTCTTCATTTATAACCGTGTGAAACAATCGATTTTCCTTGAATAAATTTCGACCATCAATAATCGATTATTACATAATTTTAAATGGAAGAAACCCACTTTTATACGCGGCTAAAAACTTTGCTATTGAATTATAGTGGAAGTTCGCCATCTATCCTTTACGCAACAGAAAACCCTTTTAATGACGCACCGCACTGCGGGTTTCCCGAGAAATTCACTCGAAGATCAAGACCGATGAACTCAATTTTCTTAAATTGTGAAACTGGCCTATTCACTCACTTCACATCGGTTTTCAGAATTTACAAAAGTTTTCTATAAAATCTCAAATGAGAAAAACTTTTAAAAAATTACCGCAAGCTGGATCAAAAGCGTTGTGCCCTTTTCAATCTACTTGACTCCAACTCCACGTTCTATCTATTTCAGTTCACTCCGGTTCCTGCATTGATGGCGCATGTAACATTCAAACGAATGCGGGAACTGTTTTTTGATAGCGATAGGTTTGCTTCAAGTTCGAGGAACTCTTGAAACTTTCAATTGCCTCCAAGTTAAAGTTTGATTAAGCATTATCGGAGTTACTCCCGCGTTTAAACTCCCACGACCCCCCGTCTGTCTGCCTCTGCGTGTTGCCATAGTGCGACAGGATATGCTGATGGCAATACAATTGTTTTATTTAAGACATTTTCAGTCGCTTGCGTCTACAAAGCTTTTAAAAGTTTCCCGGAAGTTCAAGTGAAAACTTTTTTCCATTGTGTCGTCGCATCGGATGCTTCCTATTGGTTCTTCTATCATTATATTATTCAACGACGCTAGATAATTACTCATAGTTTTAAGCTCCTTAAAGTTTTTTCCCCCCCTCCCCTTTCTTGCAGGCTAAGTATAATGGAGTGTGAAAGATTTTTAATCCTTGTAAGCCCAGGAGGGTGTTTGACCAACACTTGGTACTAAGTGCGAGGGCAGGGAGTGTCAAAAAGTTTCACTCTATAGGCTCAGCTTTTTCTTTTTGTCGTTTTCCCGTATTTTAAGTGACATCCTACTGAATTTCTTAAGACCAGGTTTCATCACATTAATCTACCTCTGTCTGAATATACTTAAGGCTATTTTTTGAAGGACATACCTTTAAAAAATGCAACAAGTAAAAAGACTATTTAGTTTTTGCCACTAAAATACGAAGAACTGAATCACTGATTATAGTATCAGAAAACGAAAAGCATACAATTTTCGTTAAAAATCATGTATTGAGACGGTTTTTATCGACAACCTAAAAGCAATAAAGGCCTCCTCAGGGGCGTCATTTCAAGTTCGGCTTGGGGGGGGGGGGTGGCAAAAAATTTGATGACTTTTTTTTTTTTTTGCTCATCAACTTATAATTTTAGAGCCATAGAGTCGGCTTGGGGGGGGGGGGGCAAAAATCCGTTTTTGTGCCTGACTTCCAATCCTTGGGGGGCATTGCCCACCCAGCCCCCCCCCAATTGACGCGCCTGGGCCTCCTATTTTTTACATTGAGTGATTGTCCAAAAACGCGAAACTTGGCTCCGAAGGTCGGCAACATCCGTATCTTGAGTGTCATGATGTTCCAAAATTTAATTTGAAAAAATGATAGTTTTACAAGGAAGAAAGCTGACTTGGGGCTGTTTTGGACCTCCCCCCCCTCCCCTCCGGCTCACAAGGGTTAAAAATAGAGACCTGTATTGTAGGTCTGAAATGACGGGATTTTTATTGATATTTTATCTTCACAAGCCAGATGCATAGATTGCTGAAAAATGAAGTACCCACGTCCTCTTTCATAAATGAAAGGACGAAGGTGCGATCATAGTTCAACTATGAGAATCGATGGAGCATGTATATATATATGTGTGTCAATAGTTTTTATTTGAGAGACCACAAGTGGTTCGTGAATGCTGAAATTTGAGGATAAGCCCCCCCCCCCTCCTTACCAAAAGCTGTAGTTTTGATCGGAAAGTCTTGATTGAAGAATAAATTTGTGAATAAATTGAGAATAAGTACAGACTATAGGTACGCTTAGCCAATTTACATGGTAGAATCCACAAAAAAGCTTCAGCCGTTCGTGAGACACGCTTTCTTCACAGCGCGCGGCCACGCTCCCGCCGTATCAATATCTCCTATAGTTTTTTCAGGTTTTAAAAAAACTAATTCTGGCAATTTCTTTTCTGCCAAAAATGCATATCGAAAGAAATATGCGGGGGACGAAGATAAAGAAGAAAGAAATCAAGTTAAATTTCAATTAGAATGCAAATGGGTGTTAGCCCTGCCCATTGATCATTTTCAAACAGAGGTTAATTAAGGAAGATGGCTTTGGCACGGTCCCTCCCTTTATGTCGGTCGGTGTGTTGGCTGAGTGGTCGAAGGGGGGGGGGGGGTTATTGATAATTAATCCCGACCGCAGTGGAGATGTGTATAGTGTGTGTATACTGTGTGTCAGGGGGCATGCCGGGGTCGCCGGGGGGCGTGTTAAACAAGCGAGCAGCTCAGTACGCGGCTACAAGTCGCACTCACGCTGGCTGGCTGGTTTGTAAATACGTCGCATCGCACTGTGGTCTTAAATAGAAAAAACGTGGCCAAAACTAATGAAAAAAAGGCATCAAAAATTATCGTTTCCAACCTTTTAAACTTAATTTAAAACTTTTCAGTGACACTTATACTAACAGGTATAGATTACTTGTTAAAGGTGGTTTTTGTGATAGTAACGGGGCTGTTGCACATGCACAGAAAAAAAATGACTGGTAGAATTTACCATCTGCATAGCTGATTTTAGCAGAGACAAATAGAGACGGAGCACTAACTGGCTGCAGCAGAGGCACTCTGAATTCTCGCGGATTCAACAAAACAACATGTGTGAGTGTGTGTGTGTGTGTGTGTGTTCAACACCATGCGACATCAAAAGGTGTTGACTCAAGGTTATAGATTAAAGAGGTATGCTCATCTGACTTCGCGCCACAAAGTCAGTAGCGCGCAGTTCAAAATCCAGATCCAAGATGGCCGGAAAAAGCAGAAAACATTGTATACTCTTTCCAGAAAACATTGGGCTCCGTCTCCACAAAAGCAGAAAATAGTCCGATGTTTTCGGGAAAGAGTATACAATGTTTTCTGCTTTTGTCAGCCATCTTGGCTCTGGATTTTGAACTGCGCGCTACTGACTTCGTGGCGCGAAGTCAGATGAGCATACCTCTTTAATCTATAACCTTGGTGTTGACTGTTGTTTTACATGTTATTTTGTTAAATCCCCGAAAATTCAATGTGCCTCAAATCTTCCCTATACCGGGACTCGAACCCGAGACCTTCCGACTTCAAGTCCGATGACCTAACCGTTACACCACCCCGATCAGATGTGGATAAATGAAGAAATTCCGGTAGATAAGTTTGCGAAAAGAGTATATGGTTACTTTAAGTCTGATTTGCATGAAAATTGATAATGGAAGGTATTTTTGGTCGAGGAATCTGTTTCTGCATTCAGATTTTCGGTATTTAAAAAACTTGATGAGATGAAATCATTTTGTTACTGGGTGTAACAGAGTCAGTCTCCTTTTATTCAAATTTTGAACGGTCGCGGAACTTGAAGTTTGATCGGTCTTTGAATCTATATAATGTCACGGAAATCAAATTATCCACATGGAACATTTTACCAAGGATGTTATCTGTTTTCCAAACGCATTTAAAAAAAGAGTACTAAAGTGCCCTATTTGTTGTTTAGGTAGTGCGTTTTTTATCATACAGCATACCAAAATAAAGCTTCTTTATTAACTTATTATAAGTGCGGCGGTGTCAATGGGGCTCTTGCAAACTTTTGCTTTCAGGAAATGAATTGTCCAATCCGATGTAAAACCCAGTGAAAGTCACGAAAATCACACTGAAAAAGTATGACATTCAGTAATAAACTTAGAAAACTGCTCTGACGGCATGATCGTAATGGCGCTTCAACGCCGGTATCATGGGAGATTCCTGGCTCATTCGTCACTTTCTCTACGAAAACACAGAGATATGTCTCAAATTAGATAGGAATCTCCTATGATACCTGCGTTGAGCCGCCATTGTACCCCATTCTGAGAGTGAATTTTGTGAATTTTCAGTGTACGCATCGTCATTTTTACAGGTTTTTATGCAAGAAGCAACTCTTCAATCCCCTGTAGCAAAAGTTTGCAAGAGCCCCATTGTAAAGTGTCTCAATGTTTAGTTCAAAAAAACACAGTTATTTTCATCTATGGAAATTATTCATTTAAATTTTATAAGCGGAGACAAAGAAATATGGCCAAGGTATGCAGTACGCAATGCACAGTATACTATTCAACTCGTGTATTTGGTGTGTGTTGCATATATTGCATATCCTGGCCAGGTTTCTATGTCCCCGCTATAGTACGATCCCTACCTATGTAGAATATATCCGCAGGTGTATCATGTGTCACAATAAATAAACTGTATACAGTTTTTACAATACACACTTGATTAAAATAACATTAAAGATACTAGGATTACTTTTTATTTAGTATTGTACTTTTCAAGTCCGTGTTGTGTAAATACTATATTTCCAATTCTTTATCTATGGAAAAGTGAGTTTTGAGCTCTAAATGGGGGTAAATAATTTGTAAACCTCCTGGACGTTTTAAACCGTCAACATATATAGCCATGTTGTAGTTTTGTGAAACTTGAGGAAGTCAAAACCTAGACTGTACAACTGTATGTTCCACATCATGATATTTGCGAGTTATAACAAAAAGTTTACCGGACAGCACTAAAAAATTAATGGCCACCAACAAAGTTCCTTTCATCCGTAAGCTATTTACTGGTCATCAACAAAACTTTTTGGCCACTAACAAACTTTTGTTGGTGCCAATACTTCTTGTGACCGATCATCAAAAAATCTGTTGGCAGCCAGCAAAACTTTTACTGGTCGGTCACAAGAAGTATTGGCACCAACAAAACTCTGTTGGCGCCAATATTTCTTATGACCGACCATTAAAAATTCTGTTGGCTGCCAGCACAATTTTTACTGATCGGTCACAAAAAGTATTGGCACCAACAAAATTTTGTTGACCACCAACAAAATTTTACTGGCACCAACGGTCCGAGCTGGTCGAATTTTACTGGCACCAACGGTCCGAGCTGGTCGACAACCAGTTTGAGACAGTCGCAATTGTTATCAGGATTATCAGGAAAGAGAAAGAGTGAGCGCATAATATTGTAAATTATACATTACCTCCTGATTCGCAAATAATCGAGTAAAAAAAAAACAACCACTATTGAAACGGGGGAAAAAAAACTTAAACCAAATAGCTTTTCTTATTATTTCTATTTTCTTGTTTTTGTTTTTTTTGTTTTGTTTTGTTTTCTACACAATATACATTTTTCCCCTTTTTTGTGATAATATTTAGGAATCCGTCACATCTGGACCCAGACCAGGACCTAGATCCAGAACGTTTGGACTTTGGACTGGAACCGGATCGGGACCGTGAGGACTTGGACCAGTAACCGGATCCGGAATTTGGGGACGCGGAGCTGGAGCTTGAGGACTGGGTCCAGTAACCGGATCCGGTACTTAAGAACGCGGAGCTGGACTCTGTGGGGCCCAAATCTTTGGATTCGGTATCTTTTGGATTGGGAACACGTTTCGTAGATTCTTCGGATTCTCGCTCTTCGGGAATATCTTCGGGTAAAATAAATTTTACTTCCCGAGGACAAATTTCAAAATATTCGGGATACTCTTCTCCGGGTTCAATCGTCGTAAGCTGATTACAGAAGTTTATAGAGTCAGGGCACACATGTTTCTTTTTTGTAATAGATGGGTTTTCCGACGGATCTCGGGGGTACCATAATTCTTTTAGTGGAGTGGCATTAGGACTCAAATTATGCAGCACACATTTCTTTCCGGTCTTGTTTCGCGGCGGGACACGTTTCCAAAGACTGCCTTTAGGTTTTGGGTCAGGAGTCCCAAAAAGCCAATAGTTGACCCAGTGCTGACAAGAACATGAGCGATCATTGTAGTACACCCAGTGGAATCGCCATTTCATGGCCCTCGCTAAGCTAACATTTAAATCAACACGTCTGGAACCCAAATTCGTGCATTTATCCGTCGACCGAATACCGTGTCGATCTCCTCTATGGATATTGAAAGGTTCAATCCACGCGACAAAGTTCAAGTCAAATGTATGCCTCGCATGAATCACGCTTTTGTTATTCATAGCTAACATCCAATGCTTCGATATGATTTGCCGATTTTCCCACCGCACGCATACTATAACGTCTCCGCCGCTTATTTTCAATGATTCTAATTCCATCCATTTTCTTTTGAAACGTCCAGATCCAGGCAAATATGACAGGATGCTTGGGGCGCAACTGGACTGCGTAGAAAGACCAATTAATAAAAAAACGTGGATCAAAGGACCCCTGAAAAAACAAACAGAATCAGAAAATCATTCAAATCAATTAAGTACCCCCTTGAGTCAACAAACTCTCATATTAGCCGTGAAATGTTAAGTTCAACTGTTTAATGTGGAGTTGGAGTACTATATCCAACGCAAAAGTTTTGGCCGTCAAGAATAGGGCTCTTGCGAACTTTTGATGTGATCAAATGAATAGTCCGGTATGGGATGTAAAAACCAGCAAAAATCACGAAAATCACACTGAGAAAGTCAAAACTTCAGCAATAAACTCACATAACTGCTGTGATGGCAAGATCGTAATGGCGGCTCAACGCAGATATCATGGGAGATTCCTGTCTGTTACCTACGTCACTTTCTACACGGAAACACAGAGATATGTCTCAATTTAGATAGGAATCTCCCATGATACCTGCGTCTGTCCGCCATTAAGTCCGATTCTGCAAGTGAATTTCGTGATTTCTTAGTGGTACTCATCGTCATTTTTACAGGTTTTTATGCAAGAATCAACTCTTCAATCCCTTATAGCAAAAGTTTGCAAGAGCCGTATTCGAGATAATAAGTAAGGCGATCAAAGCAACCTTCTGCGCTCTACCGTACATTCTTGACAATCAAAACTTTTGCGTTTGCTATAGCAAGTATACATCTGTTGAAATTATCAAACAAGTTGATATACTATCGACGACTTAAAGATTGTCGCGAGATTTGTACGAGCTAAGTTTTGCTTTCAAGGTTCTGGTCCAGCCACTCTTCATACTCCTCACACCTTGCAGGTGAGGAGCCAGTGCGGGTGGGGCGGGAAAGCAATTGGCGTCGCGCGCAATTTGGCAACGTTGCATTGTGTCCATTTAAACCCATATAAAAGGTCGCATGCGAAGGTGTTCACCGAACACCCAATAGTTCGACTTTTTCAATGGGTTTAAATGGACGAATTGCAACGTTGCCAAATCGCACGCTACGCCACTGCTGGTCATTTAAAATTTTGAACGCATCTGTTAGAAACAAATAGAAGAGGGGGCGAGACTCACCATATTGCCCCTGAGCTCAAAGACAGCGCTCCTGATTGAAAGTTTGATTTTGATCAAACTTCAAAAAGAGCTTGATTCAAAATGGGGGTTTTTCTCCCCCCCCCCACCGATTTTCCTGAAACTTTGTATTTTGATAGTACTTGATATAAGTAGTCTTTTTTTTTTCAAATAAAGTTTTTCCAAAAATAATTAGGGGAGGAGTTACAGTGTTGCAAAGTTGCACCTTTCAAAAATTCATAACTTTCGCGTAAATCATCCGATTGAAACGCGGTTTTCACTAAAAGATGCGGATTGTAAAGCACTTTTATGCCATCTAAACGAAATTCAATTTTAATAATTTTTGACTTAGTTATCGTCATTTTTGTGATTTTTAGGCCACTCAAAATCTACTTAAAGTGAAATAAAAAAAAATGGTATTTTTTGATTTTGATCGGTTTGAAATATGTTATTTCTCTTTAAATACTGCGTAAAATGAGCCCAAGCAGAATGCAGGGCGATTTTTTGTTCCGGAGTTATGCATTTTTTAGTAAGCGAAAAACGAGTTTTTTAGGGTACCCATGAGCGTTCGATAGAGAGGCTCAAGTCAAATAAATGGAAACAGTATTTTTTGATTTTGATCAAATTGAAATATGTTATTCCTACTTAAATTCTGCGTAAAATGAGCCCAAGCAGAATGTGGGGCGATTTTTAGTTGTGGAGCTATGCGCGTTTTAGTAAGCGAAAGTCGAGTGGTTGAGGCAACCCGGGCTACCCACGTCTTTGAGCCTCTCCATAGAACGCTCGACTTTCGCTTACTAAAACGCGCATAGCTCCACAACTAAAAATCGCCCCACATTCTGCTTGGGCTCATTTTACGCAGAATTTAAGTAGGAATAACATATTTCAATTTGATCAAAATCAAAAAATACTGTTTCCATTTATTTGACTTGAGCCTCTCTATCGAACGCTCATGGGTACCCTAAAAAACTCGTTTTTCGCTTACTAAAAAATGCATAGCTCCGGAACAAAAAATCGCCCTGCATTCTGCTTGGGCTCATTTTACGCAGTATTTAAAGAGAAATAACATATTTCAAACCGGTCAAAATCAAAAAATACCATTTTTTTTTATTTCACTTTAAGTAGATTTTGAGTGGCCTAAAAATCACAAAAATGACGATAACTAAGTCAAAAATTATTAAAATTGAATTTCGTTTAGATGGCATAAAAGTGCTTTACAATCCGCATCTTTTAGTGAAAACCGCGTTTCAATCGGATGATTTACGCGAAAGTTATGAATTTTTGAAAGGTGCAACTTTGCAACACTGTAACTCCTCCCCTAATTATTTTTGGAAAAACTTTATTTGAAAAAAAAGACTACTTATATCAAGTACTATCAAAATACAAAGTTTCAGGAAAATCGGTGGGGGGGGAGAAAAACCCCCATTTTGAATCAAGCTCTTTGTTTGGTCAAACCTTTGACCTACGATACCTCAAAAACTAAAAACGATAGCGACTTTTTCTGGTTCGCACCAAAATGTTTTGTTTGTAACGTTATTTCTAACGATGCACGAGGGTAGTTTGGAAAGTAAAGACACTCGGCCTCTGCATAAAATATGGAGACAGGTAGCATCTGACCAACTGAGTTGTAATTTTGTGTCGGATTTACGTCGCGAGCCGCTATGTCTGGTCATTCGTTGATCTAAGAGGTGAAGAGGAAATGAAAGTGCGAATTAAGTGATTTTACATGTGCTTGTCACTTTTGTATTTGGAGCTGACGTCAAGTCAAACTGAAATATTTTGGGGGGGGGGGGAGGCGACGGAGCGGGCCTAAAATTTTGCCAAACTCAATCGATCACGAAAAGAAGGATGTTAATTGTTAATCGCCAAAAATTTACGTGTTGTTTAAAAAAATAAATTCATTGGGAGGATGAGAATTGAGGCGAGTGTTATCTTAAAACCAGCCCCTGGTGATTGCAAATTGTCCTGTTCTTGTTTTTCGGGTACACAGAGTATATCAATGCCCTTCAGTTTAAAAAAAAAAAAAAAAAACAACAACAAAATAACAAAAAAAAAAAACAAAAAACAAAAAACAGAAAAACTATATAAGTCGAGTGTTCGAGGGTCGAGGCTTTGCAAAATAATGGAGGCAGGAAAAAATAAAAAGGTAGAAAAGGGCTAAACTCAAAAGAGAAAGATTACGACAGATTTTGATTTGATATTGCTCCTCAGCCGATTAAAGGTTAAAAAGAAACGCTTAAATTAGGGGATTAGACCACCCCAACGGGAACAGTCTGTTTTCAAAATATTACTTACATGGTGAAAAAATAAAACATCACGTGTGTCTCTTGACCGGATACAAGAATTAGCTAAGTAAGCTGACTATGCGCCCGCGAGCGAGCCCCGCCAAGGTAGATTAAAGAAGGTATGTGCAACACTCGCTCTTGCCGCCCGCAGCCGCTCCAAGCGCTAGCACTTTTGCAAAAAAAAAAATGACGTCATGCGGGTGAAATCTAGTGGCGCGCTGTTCAAATGTGCGTTGGACAGAGGAATCATTCCTCACTGTGAAGGAACATTGTTGAACTTTTAACTCTTAATTTATTAACTCTGAAAACAGAAATCTGAAAATTGACCACTTCGATCATCTTTTGCTTGACACATCCCTAACAAATAAAATAAACACATACATTTCAAACCTCCCGCTCATGAAAATGTGACGTAGTGCGGGTGAAATCGTTCTAATTGGCTAACATGTTTTGAAGCAGCTGCGGGCGGCGCGAGCGAGTGTTGCACATACCTTCTTTAATCTACCTTGGAGCCCCGCAGCGACCCCAGGAACGTTACGAGCGTGCTGGGGACAGATTGTCCGATGCCCGATTAGAGGTAGTTTCAGAAGTGTAGGCGGACCTAGACCGATAATCTTTGGAATTTGTGAACATTATTTCTGATATGACTCGATGAAAATGAATAAAAATGAAATTGAGAGTTCACTTTTCAATGAGGAAAACTTTAAAAACAAAAGAATAAAGTCAGGAGCAAATTCGGTATTGATTTGAAGGAATGAAAGTTGAAAATTCGCCAAAGATTATGGTTTTGGTCCGCCTACACTTCTGAAACTACCTCTAACCCTGCTGCTGCCACCCACCTCAGTCGGAGGACGCGCACCAACGCAACGCTTGGTGTGTACTGTGCGCCTTCAACTCGAGGAGGATACCAGAAGCGTGACACGCACGTCCCCGCAATTGCTACACACTCTCTTCCCGACGCGACGTGACGACAGTCAGCGCGATATATTTGAATATTGCTGCTGCAACGCTACAAGAGGTTTGTCAGGTTTGCGATGAGCATTTGAATTCTAAAAAGCAGAACTTACATAATGATAGCGACTATCCTCTCTGGATCTTTGAAGTGTCTTTTGATACAAACGAAGGAAACTCTCAAATGTAGTTCAATCATTTCGGAATCCCATTGGTATAGCGATATTCCATAACACCAAAAGTCTTATCAGAGTTCACCATGACACTAAGAATAAATAAACTGTAGGGAATACCCTACGAACACTTTCTCACACCATTTTTATCTGGGAAAGACCCCCTAACCCCCTAAAGAATTCTAGGGTAGACCCCCAGACCCCCTTTAGAATTCTAGGAGAGACCCCCAAACCCCCTTTTAAAATACTGGGGGGCGAGCCCCCAGACCCCCCTTTAGAATTCTGGGGGAGACCCCCATACCCCCCGTATAGCTCAAATATTTTCACCTTCGGACATAATTCTGCCTTCAATTCGAAGAGTTTGCAATTTTGTAGAGAAGCTGTAGGAATAGTTGCCTATTTTGTTATTTGAAGGCTAATTGAGAGCCTTAATTTCCATTCTAAAAAAATGTCTGCCTAGGCTGGTTACCAACTATGCAATTTTCATCGGATTCAATTGAGTCATACTTGAATTACTTATTCCAAATATTGTGTTTGTCTTAATATTTGCTTACAATTAGTTTCAAAAGATTTTTGCTCGATCGTACCTATATTGCCCCTCGAAACGGTCCTAAGGTTTTGATGAGGACTGTACCAGAAAATATTTTAGTGCACACAGTGCAGTGATTAGTTTATTCTTTTAACACATTATGTTTGTGCAAAGTTTTGTCAAAATCCATCCCATTAATGATGGACTCCAAGTTTAAAATTAATTCCTCACTTTAATTCTTTATTTTTGGTCGAACACGCTATTTTGATTTTTTAAACTCTCTTAAAGGTTGTATATTGTAACTGTAAGGACTACTTTCTTTTGTAAACTAATTGTAGATTTTATTTGCAAGATTTTGTCAAAATTCATTGGACCAAACCTGAATTATCCGAAATAATAAGATTATGTTTTTATTTGCTTATATACCCACATTTTTTTCTCAATTGCACCTATATTGCCTCTTGAAAAGGTCTAATCGGATGTGTATGGTGATCAAGAAAGGAAAATATGTTAGTACTTTGATAGTAGATTGTGCGTAAAATGTTTCGTGAAAATTCATCCAGCCATTATTGATTGACTTCAAGTTTTAAGATTACTTACGTTCTCTCGATAATTCCATTTTTTGGCTCGAGCGCACCTATTTTGATTTCTTAAACGGTATTGAGGGTTGAATATTGTAACTATAAGTGGTTTATTTTAAAGTAGGCTAGATGTAGATTTTTTTTGCTAACTCTCATCAAAATTGATTGAACCAAACCTGAACTATCCAAAATAATAGGATTATTTTTTTATTTGCTCATATTCCCAAATTTTTTGATCAATCGCACCTATATAACCTCTTGACATGGTTTTATCGGTTGTTTTTGGTGACACAGAGAGGAAAATATTTAAGTTTATTGATAGCAGATTGTGTGTACAAAGTTTTATCAAAATTCATAGAGCCATCATTGATTGACTCCAAGTTTTAAGATTGATTTCTCACGATAATTCTATTTTTTGGCTCGAGCGCACTTATTTTGATTTTTTAAACAGTTTTAAGGAATGAATATAGGAACTATAAGTGGTTTATTCTATAGTAGGCTGAAAATAGATTTTTTTTGCTAACTTTCATCAAACTTTATTGAGCCAAACTTGAATTATTCCATTTTTATTCATTTTTATCCATTTTACCATTGATTTTAATGAAAATCATTTTTTCCCCATAACTACCCTAAAAGTCAAAATGTCAAAAAAACAAAAAATCCCCCTCTGGGGAATCTAGAAAGCAACAACTGTGCAAAATCTGGGTGCATAAGGATCAATGGTTCAAAAGTTATGCCCAGGTACGGACTGACGGACTGACGGACTGACGGACTGACGGACTGACGGACAGACGCCACAGAATTTTTTTGCATAAATCTCTCTATGTCAGAAAGGGTTAAGAAATATGAAAATATGATGGAAGGATGTTCTTATGGATAGTATTAGACATGATAAGAGGCCATTACTTTGACTAAATCATGATTAACTTTGTCGTGAGAGGGCAACTATCGCAACAAAATGCCTTGAAAATCTCTGCGCCATCGCAATACTTTCTCAATTTTTCTAATTTCATTAGAGTGAGAAAGTAAAAATCTACACAGAAGCAGTGCACGCAGTGCGAGATATACCATAGACTTACCGAGCTATACAATTTTTTTTTTTTTTTTTTTTTTTTTTTTTAATCCATACGTTTCGCTACCACGTGGGGCGTATATTCAGTGGAAAATAACGACTTGAAACCGGCACAACTTACACGAGAAACGAAATTTAATACTATAAAATATAAAACAGATGACAGTAAAATACGACATATTAAAATTGATAAAATAATAAAAACAAATTGTACGCAGAACGAGGAAAGATATCAAAAATTATCACAAAAATTAACACAAAGTGAATTAACACAAGGTGAGTTTTAACTTTTTATTTTTGAACGACTGAAAGTTTTAAAAGTGTACATATACAGGGTGTTTCAGGTTTAACGTCGGAAACTTCTGGAGCCGATTTTTCAAGTTAAAATAAGACTATGTTTTTGTAAGTTTCTATTAACTTGGGACTTAAAATGCCTGCCTTTGGAGCTACGCTTCTTCAAAGTTTGGGGGAAAAAATGGTTTTTTTGAATCTGTGGCTAAATTTTTTCGTGAAATTTCACAAAAATTTGAAACTAGGTGTATTTCCAGGTGCAATATTCATTGCAACTCGTAAAATAATCATTAAATAAGTCCAAGTCTACTTTTCTGACACTCTTGAGCATTTGATGGCAAAAATTTTATGCTGTCGTTAAGAATTTCCAAAATTTTATGAAAGAAATTAATTGCGAAAACCCTTACAAAGATTTTCAATCCCTCTCATTTTTTCAGTGCGACGCGTTTTGAGTGAGATAATTAACGTTGAAGTTGGGAAAGTCAGCGCTTTGACCGTGGGGCGAGTCCGGGTGGCACGTAAAGTATACGGGTAAGCGGCTACATGCAGCTTGCGTGACATCTACCATGGTCAAAGCGCTAAGTTTCCCAACTTCAACGTCAATTATATCACTATAAATGCGTCGCACTGAAAAAATGAAAGGGATTGAAAATCTTCATTGGGGTTTTTGCAATTCGATTCTTTCATAAAATTTTGGAAATTCTTAACGACAGCATAAAATTTGTGCCATAAAATGCTCAAGAGTGTCAGAAAAGTTGACTTGGAATCATTTAATGATTATTTTATGAGTTTCAATGAATATTGCACCTGAAAATACACCTAGTTCCAAATTTTTGTGAAATTTCACGAAAAAATTTAGCCACAGTTTCAAAAAAACCAATTGTTTTTCCAAACTTTCAAAAATCTTAGCCCCAAAGGGTGGCATTTTAAGGCCCCTGTTTATAGGAACTTACAAAAACATAGTCTTATTTTGACTTGAATAATCAACTCCAACCGACGTTAAACCTGAAACACCCTGTATATAAAAACAATGGATTTTCAAGAAGCACGCTCTTGCGAATAGCCGCAGAAAAAACAATTATAAGGTCAAGGGGGGGGGGGGTTCAAGTATTATTATAAGATGTACTTGTACATTTTTTATACGGTCGTGTCGATGCGCTCGCAAATCCAGGGAAAACGTCCCCTCTCTGATGCACGAGGAAAATATTAAAATTAAAAGCGTCTGACATCTTCTCGTTACTCAGAAAATGACGCACATTTTGAGAAAGAGGAAGCAGAAAAAAAACAAGCAGGGGAACTCCAATACAATTTATGAATTGGTGAAGCGTGCCGCGATAGGTCTGTAAGCAACCACGCAAGGGCCACCTGGAGGTACCAAGTCCGCTCGGGCCGTATAAGAAATTGAATTACGCGGTTTTGAGCGCGGGGAAAAGGGTCATCTTAAGAGGCGATTTTCTCAAAAATCTGTAGAGTAAAATCAAATCGGTTGGGTGAAAATCTTGTTCAATAAGTCTAGTTGCTGAAAAAACAGTTGGTTGAATCTTTAAACCAAGGCATAGTTAAAACCCGGGTGAAAATGTAGATTCCACCTATTTGGATACAAGTGAATTCAAACGTCCCGCTACAGCGCGGACCTTTAAAAAACCTATCCATGGTACCCTCTCATATCTAGGGACATCAAGTGACTCCAAATAAAAATTTTAAACATGTCTGAGTGTACCATTGTAAGTACTCAAAAATTTCTCGAAAATACACAATACGACCTGAGCATTTAATTTTTGATTCATATCCTGAAAACTAAATCTCCAAAACACACACGGCCAACAGAGGGCACCTCCTACACTATATTATATTATTCATTCTATACAGCAAAACGAGAGTAAGGAGCTTGCCATATACTTCGTATGGCACGCTTAAAAAAAACAAGTAGGGGAACTCCAATACAGTTTTTGTATTGGTAAAGCGTGCCGCGATAGGTCTGTAATTTTGTTTACAAAAGCTTGGGTATAAATCTTTTGAAATATTACTTTTTATCGTTCAGTTCAAGTCTCAGAATTCACATTTATATTTTATTTGTTATTTTTTTTTTTTCTTTTTCTCCTTGAACTTGATTTCAATAGCCTTCTTACGAATGAAGTTAAGATATTCTCAAGTAGGCAAGGCTTATCGTTAGAGTGATTATATGTGTGTGAGGAAGTATACTGTCTACTATCAAACGCAAATGATTTGGCAGTCAAGAATTCGAGATAAAAGGCGAATCCTGAAGTAATCAAAGGAACCATCGATTAGCGAATTTTTGCGATCGAATATCATAAACAATACCAACCTAACTACATATTCGAGGAAACTCAATTGTGTTTTTAGATGTGTTTTCGGGGCATCGATGGCATCAATTCGATTCGAATTCACCTCCGGACTTAAATTCTAAGTAAAATTGATGCTATCGATGACTGAAAACACCGAAAAAGTTCGAAAAACACGATCCAGTTTCGTGTCATCCGCTGTTGTCATGCGTAGGTTGGCAATGGTTTTGTCGAATATATTCGTTTGCCAGTTCTATGACTTGCAAAAGAAAGTCCACTCATCGAAATTATTCTTGGGGAATTTTTCGTTTATATTCCATCGTTTTAAATGTTTTGAGGCATAATGTATCAATTGGCAATACTGCGAAACTCTGAAATGCCTGAAAACCGTAAAATTTCTCAAATTATTCGAGAAATTCAATAATTTAAATTAGCTGCCGTTTTCCTTATAATCAATGGTATTTTTCAATTCACCGATGATTCCACCGATTGAGGAAAGATTACAGAGTTCAGTTCAGTGAATGACTATACTATACAGGAAAATACTCTTATCTGTAATATTTTCTCAATTGGTGCAATCGCTGTTAAAATATTAAAATATCCGCAAGTTTTTTAAGTCATCGATGACTCCTCCAGTTAAGAAAAGATTTACTGATGTAAGTATTTTCGTGTTTTACAGTCATACACTGAATAGAACTGCGCAATCTTTTCTTAATCGATGGAATCACGGGTGAATTGAAAAATGTCATTGATTATACGCAAAACGGCAGCTCTGGGCTACACGAACCCCCTTGAAGGGCTCTTAGATATACGCCAAACAAATGCCGACCTTATTTCACACATTTTATAAGGCTCAAAGTTCCCGGTCATTTGTAGAGGAACAAAATCCTATATACACGGAAAAAAAGGTTGATGTCGTAGACCAGAATGTGGTTGAAAGAGATAAGAAGTCGGTGCTGGAACAAAGATCCCATTTAACACAACTTTTAATCATGAGTTGGTGTTCATGTGGACACGGCAGATGTAGAATAGTGGGAGGATTTGGTTTGTGTACATATTTTTCCATTTTTATTAGTTCTTTGGCCTCAAAAAAGGAAAAAACAACTTATTAATGTCAGCCTCACTTTTGTTCATTTTTTTCTTCATAAGTCTAACATAAACTTAACCATTTATATAGTTTGAGGAACCTCTCCGAATCTCAATTGGCCAAAACCAACGTGTTTGCAGACAATTTTGAGTCAGATTCCTCCAAGTTCGGCTGCATCTTCTTGCATCCTTGACCGATAGATCGATTTCTTTAAATACAGTTTTCGGAAAAAACCCTACCTAAAATTAACACGTCCTCAATCGTTAAAACTATATCTACTTGCGCGCCCTTATTTCTCTGTGTTGACGGCTGTTTTGTGATTTGATCTAGATTGAGAAGAAAAGGATAGAACCTGATCGTTTTTTACAACTCTCGCTATCAATTTTTACTTCTTCCGTTGTTGCCAGATTTCTATTGAGGAAAGGTTTTAATATATAAAGCGCGAGTAAATGAAAAGGAGCATGAAAAGACTGTTTCAGTTGAAAAGTACTCACAATAGTGAGTTACTCAAACACTGCTCAAACACACGCCAAGCATGTAATCACACTATTGTGCGTACTTTTAAACTGAAACAGTCTTTTCGAATTTTGCAATAAAGTGGCACTTATGACCTATCAAATTGTTCGGAAAAATCTGCTGAATCGACTCGTATAAATTGTTTAGATACGATTTTGCTTAGGTTTCGAGATAAACGCCCCGGTACGAAAATCCCGTGTTATTTTCCTATACCCCGAGTCATTTTTGCTCCACCCGTTGCAGCCAATCAGAGGCCAGCCCACGTTCCAATCCCTTATCTACGTTGACCACGCAGGCCTTCCATTCAATTGCGACTCTTGTTTACTCTTTGGAGTACGGCTTCGAATTTCGGAAAACACCAATACAATTACTCCATTATTTTGAGAAGGGCATGTCCGCATGTAAGTATGTGAAGGTAGTTTTTTTCGCAGCGGTTTGCAACTGTGGCCACAGGGTTCAATTATCAAAATCAAGTTAGGTCAAAAATAAAATTAAAAAAGAAAGAAAAAAAAAATCGCAAATCACTATTTCGTCACTCTCGAGGTGGCGAATCTTTCAGATAGAGATTTAATTGTACTGAATTTGTTTTTAACCGATTTTCTTGATGTTTTGAGCAAATTGACTCGATTTTTCCCATTGTTGCTTGCCATATCCCTCAAAACTCGTGAATATTTCTAACCATGAAAACGGAATGAACTATGGTTAAAGCAATGACAAATGAGGTGGTGATACGTCATCTTCTTATTCCTGCTAAAGTTGTTTCCACGCATAAAGTTCGGATTATTGAACCGTACCGATTAGAACAATAATTCACGACAATACGGGTCAAATTTTTTTTTCGTCGTTTCCTCCTGTGGATATTTATACAGCTAGACTTGATGTTTTAAATTTTCCTCTTTTTCATTATATCCTCTCTTCCACTCATTGGAAAAAAATCTGAAGCACGAATGGTCCCAAGTTCAATTCTTTTTGTGATTCTAAAATAGACTGATTTGATTTTGCTATTCCATAAGAACATACGTTCTATGCTTTTTGAGTGTGATTAGTTGCCAAATTATTTTTGATTATTATTAATTTCAATTATTTCTTTTGTCCCGTAAGTAATGTTTTTCGGTTTGATGGATAAATATCGATACAATTGCTGCCATTAATGCGTGCTTTTTATTCTGTCTTCCTTTCGACGCGTTACGCGACTTATTTGGGTCTGAATTTCACTTGAAAGATATTAGTAAACAAATATATACGTAGTGTAGTTGTAGAATTTGTACTTCATTCAATGCGAGATTACATTTTGAGTCTACATAAAATATCCGATCGGGAAAGTTTGGCTTCCTTTTTAATTTGAGGTGATATCGTTTGAAAAATGTTTTAAGACTTTAAACAGTTCTTTCTGAGAATTTTAGAATTTTGACCTCAAACTTTAAATCAACGTAAAATCCACAGTTTTTGACTTTTTACTGCGATTTTTGCGTCAAAATCTTCGGAAAACCGTCCTTTTTCCATCGCAATTATTACTTAAATCATCAACTGCTTGGAGATAGAACCCAGAGTCGTATGACGTGTCACACTGCTTTTGTCAAAAAATTACTTTTTACCAAAAACCTATCTCAGTGTCAGTTTTGAACGTTTTAGACATCAAAAATGAAAAGAACAGCCCAAAAAAACACCCGAATTCTTTCGTCCAAATCCGCTGCATATTAACTGAGCTATGAATTATTCTCTTCAAACAGTAGTCTGTGGCCCAGTGTGCGGCGGTACGGTGCGGTGCGGTGGTTTCCATAAAACTGGATTAAATCGAATTTAAACAAGTACGACCCGAGGGGAAACGAGCGTATTAGTGCCACGCTCGCACTCTCTGATTTATTAATTTTTATCAATTTTCTTTGCTCATTTTTCTCATTTAATTGCAATGACAGTGGCCAACAAGCCATGCGGAGGAGTGCGGGAAGGGAAGGTTTATAAATCCTCTCATTTAAACCCTTAATTGAATGTAATGATGCAAGAGTGGAGAGTTAATTGCATGGACTTTACTTCTCTTTTTCTCTCTTCCGTGTATAACTGCCGGAATCAGCTGAGGAACATGAAAGTTTTTGTAACGGCTCTACCAAAATATGTATTAATGTTTAAAACAACACTGACTGTGAGAAAAACGTTTTTAAAAACACAACAAAAAAATTCAAACCTGTCACAAAATATTCAAATATTTTTTTTTTTTTAAAATTTTTATTCGAAGCATGCATGTTCCTAACTGAGGCAAATATTTAAGTCTTTAGTGGTTGCAAAATAGCTTCTCAGAGCAAAAGTTGTAGCTCTATTGGAGAAAGTTGCAGTTGTACCGAAGCACTACGTCAGTAGAGTAACAGTCTTTCATCTTGCTTCTATGTGCTCTACCAAAGTAGTGCTTCGGTACTCTACAGCTGCACCTTAATTGCTCCGGTAAAGCTAAGAACTTTTGCTCTGAGAAGTTAGTTCAAAAGGCTGCTACGGTTGTACCTAGACTCCCCCCCCCCCGTAAATGTCCATAAGGGATCTCAATCGTGAATTACTCCTCCGTGGTGACCGTGGTGTCTTACATTCCACAAGGTCCCTCCAATGGTAAAAGCTCGTTGATTTGACATCACGAATATCGCCCGATGTTGATAAGTCGGAGAATTCAGAATCCACGCCTCATACTATCCCAACTTTCACGCGCTCCCTCGTTACCGTCAGATCGACCAGCGATCGTGACCGTCATGTGTTTTTTCAGTAAACTTTCAAAGTTTACCCGAGACTGCCAATAAAAACAAGAAACTTTGCTCGTCGCGTGTACCGACTTAAGTGCCCGGCGTGTGCCGCGGCGTTGGCGTGTGTGCGCAGCGCTGATTGAGGAAAACTCACTTGACAGAAATAATTGAAGCGTCCGACGTCCGCCGTTCTATATGAGAAGCGCAATATAAAACATGAGCTACTGCACTCAGGGTGTAGTCCTAATTTAATCTTGTATCGTTAGATGTAGAAAAGAGCAGACCATATGTTTTACCGACCCTTCTTCTTGCCCCAATTACGCGCTGCTATGAATGAATATACTATCACAGTTCGAACAAAAATTCAGTTCACGATATTTAATGTATGCACTAAGGAACGCGCTGAATAACATTTGACACTTGTGTTTGGTGTGTTACTGCGCATCGGAGCTGCTGATTTGTGTATTTAATTTACTGACACTTTTTTTTGACCAATAATTCCACCGATTGACTAATGGGTCTGTTGCAAACTTTTGCTGCACTGTTATGGAGGCCTAATTCCAATGTGAAATCACATAAAAATGACGTTGAGAGTACGATAGAAAGTTCCAGAATTGACTCAAAAACTCAGAAAATGAGCTTGTCAAAATTGCCACGTGACTGTCGAATGAGTGAGTGACAATGCGAGAGTCCCATCCAGTGGCGAAGCGTGCGATTTGCGGCAACATTCCTTTTTCCCCATTGAAACACATTAGAAAGGTCGAAATGCCGGGTCATCGCCGATGACTGGAACGTTCGACCTTTTTGGTGAATTTAAATGGAGAAAACATATTATTGCCAAATTTCACGCATCGCCACTGGTCCCATCTAATAGCAGCTTTCTCTAACAACAAGAATTGCTATTACTCTCTGTCTTTCCATTTGAACGCATGTGTTAGAAAAGGATAGCCGAGGGGGCCATCACGTGACTTTAGCCCCTATCTCCGTCATTTTCTAACCTACACGTCCAAATGAGAGAAGAGAGAGAAAGACAATATCCGGGATACGCCCATGTTTGGATGTGGCCTGAAGTGGACTGAATTAATTTGTTTTTGTCACCAAAATCTCTCTTCCCTGCTTTAGAGTCTACTCTTTGTGAGTCAAAAATCAACGATTACTCGGAAAAATTCCTAGCTCCTGTAGTGAAAAAGTTCATGCATGTTGCCATATCAGGTTAGTCAACCATATTTTTCGGAAGGTTTTCGCCAAATTTAGAGGTGCGGATTTAGAAGTTTCCGATGTTTATTTTTGTTACGGTGTAAGAATACCTATCTAATCTTGGAAAACCCGATGAGATTGTGTCAGTGGCGCAACGAGAGTTTCCTCATCTCTCTCTTTTCTCCATTAAGAAACGTATGTTAGACAAGGATGGACAAGGGGATAAAACCCCCTCTTTCTGTCCTTTTCCTTCTCATACATTCAAATGGGAAATGAGAGAGATGGAAGAGATCCTGGTTGCGCCAGTGGATTGTATGACTACGCGCAAGTCTCATTTTTAATCGGTTCGATGTTCGTGACCCAGAACCACATTTTTACCTTTTGTTCCGTTCGTGACCCAGAACCACATTTTTACCTTTTGTTCCAGTGAAACAGCTTTCACTTTTACTTTCAAAACACGTCTTGATGGGTCCTTGATGCCATGGAAAAATTCATCAAAAAGTTGTATCGATATTAAGGGTGCTCAAAGAAAGCAATGGCGCAGTTATAGGATCTCTTTTATCTCTCTCTTTTTTCATACGAATGTTAAAGTCGAAAAAGGAGAGACAGCGTGGCGTTTTATCCCTTTGGCCTTCCTTGTTTAACACACATGTTTTAATTGAGAAAAGAGAGAGATGGAGAACTCCTCGTTGCGCTACTGCATAAACAAAGGCTTCGACACTGAATCGCAATATATTGCACATAAATAGACGCATGTGTGTCCCGGAAAGTCAAAGCCATGCATTTTACTGCAATAAATTAGCATAAAATCCGCCCTTCGTTATAGATTGCACCCATCGATGTTTAACATCGGATTGTGGACGGAGAAACTGTGCATCTCAATGTTGCCGAATTGTCGAGGAAAATCCTCTCGTGTTCTCTCAGGATCAATGAAAATTTCCGGATATTCCTCAGTCCAACGTCGCTCTCATTTATTATAACTCGCACTGTATGCTGAAATCAATTTATTCTCGCGGAGACCTTTGTATGAACATCAGATCAATCATCTGAAACAGAGCATAGTTTCGCGCTTTCATACATTGCCATCGTACACAAAGTACCAGCGGGGGGGGCAAATAAATGCAGGGGCAGAGTATGCAACACTCAAAGCATGTGATGCGTACCCTGTGCCACTCGCGGATCCAGGAATTCGTTTGTCTCTCTCTTCAGCCATTTGAACGCACATGGTAAGAAAGAGATAGGGGCACCCGGCACAAGTCAAGTGTGTGCCTCCTCTCCTATCTCTTTCTAACACGTGTGTTTAAATGAACAAAGAGAGAGAGAGAGAGAGAGAGAGAGAGAGAGAGAGAGAGAGAGAGAGAGAGAGAGAGAGAGAGAGAGAGAGAGAGAGAGAGAGAGAGAGAGAGAGGGAGAGAGAGAGAGAGAGAGAGAGACAGACATGTCTGTATCCGCCGATGCGTGCCAGTACCCTTGAGACTTGAGTACAGATTAGGCCATATGCAACGCACACGGTGTCATTTAACAAAGAATCTCTCTATTAGAAAGAGTCTGTCTGTATACGAGGGGTTCCATCTCTAATTTGCTCCTGAAAAGCGAAGAAAAAAAGGGGTTTATGAAAATAAGACGGTTTAAGAGTCATGAAGCGCGCGTGTTTATAATAATAATTTCGTAAGTAAACATGCGTTTATCACGTTTTGTCGAAGGACTATTGTCTCTGTACACGAGTTATACAAGACACGTGGCAGAAAGTGAAGAAGAAGAAGTGTTCCACGGGTCAAGGAGGCTTATTTCTGCTAAGGACGCGACCCTCCTCGGCCTGTGGACCTCTCTTCTTTTTCACGTTCACTCACGTCTTGACTTTTTCATGAACAATCAGCGAATTTAATAATATCAGTTGAATCAGTAAAAATTTTGTCAGGTAGGCCAACCCCAATGCTTAGCTCTATTATGATTTGTATCAGAGGTTGCCTACCTGAACGAAAGTCTAAGGAGTCGAGTGATATTATTGACTATTGATATTCGTTGACTGTACAGGTACAGGGACCTTTAGTTCATCAAAATTATTGCTTGCGCTGAATTACCACTGTTTCAGTGTTTAATGTTAGTAGCTGAGAAAAATTGAAAATTGTTCTTTTTTCAACGACGGCTTCCAAAAGTTTTTTCGACTCTCCTTTAACGTACTTTTATACTGTGAACGAGCTATTTTTCACTGAATACTATATAAAATACCGCTCTCTCTTTTATTCTCTGAATTTTCTTACTTCTTTTTAATTTTAATGGATGAATATGCAGACCCCTTTCAAGTTTGGAAGAAAATCATTGAACGACCAAAAAAAAAAAAAAATATTAATGTCATGAACGTATGAAATCTCTCGTTTTCCCAACAAGAAATGATTTGCAAAAAATTATTAAAACATTTTTGTGTGAACTCAAAACTGATTGATACTTAAGCGCTCTAAAACAATAAGTTTTATGTTTTGTGTACTCATAGGATATTGTAAGTTGCACATTACATACTCTAGCTTTATAGCAGTGGCGTAGCGTACAATTCGGAAAATATCTTTTCTATTACCCCTCCTTAAGTTTAGTAGAAAATCGTTCAACTATCAAGAAAAGAATTCCTTTAATGTCTGGAATATGTATTGCTCTCTTGTGTTCTGGAAAAGAATTGAATCGCAAAAAATGATACTAAAATGCTCAAGTGAACTTAGAACTGATTGATACTTAGACGCTCTGGAAACAGATAAGTAATAGCATTTGAATTGAATCCGATTTCTGGAAGTTGAATCGAGTTTGCTCTAAATGAATTCCAATTCAAACTCAAACGGTGCTTTTTCCGTACCAAGAAAATCAAGACGACTCAAACAAGTCGCTTCACAAAACGTAATAAATCGCATTACTTTCCAACGATTTTTGCAAATCTGTCGTCGTTTTCTCCGGAATCGAGGAGCAAGGGAATGCACGTGTAGAAGCATAGCACGTGTTCATCAATTCTGCTGAAGCAAATCGCGTTCCGTCGGTAGTCATACTAGTTTGTAAAATTCGCATCCTTATTTCATTCATTTTATTGGCTCACTCCTCCCCCCTTTATCTGTTCCTCCGGAGCTCATGCACCTCGGCGCTCTCTTTTTCTCGCAATGTTCCATGGGAGTCTTGGGCGCAGTGAATAACGCATTAATCCCCTAATGAGTGCTCGGAGCGGTCTATTCAGAAATGAATTCGGGCTTCAAATTAAAATTAACGAGTCTTTTCATTCATATCTCGCGGGCGGGCGGGCTCTCATTTTCAAATGTTTGCAAAGGCGCGTAAGGAAAAGATTAATTTACATTTGTTCCGGGTTTTCTTTTCCATCTGTACCTCCTCCGCTTCTCCTCGTAGGTTTTTTTATTTTATTAGTATTTCTTCCCTGCGACTACAGGGTGCTGTAAAAACTAGGCGCACCTACCTGTAACTTCCCGTTTTAATTAAAACTCTGAATATCCTTTTCCGTTCTCAAAAGTGAGGGGGCAGCCACAAAAGCTTTTGATTGTCAGACCCTTTTGATACGATGAAGAATGTAACAAACAGCTTTTCTAAGATCACGAAGAAACTGGTTTTTCAATATGAATACGCTCTGTAAAAAGTGGTACCAAACCTTCCTTTGAAAAATGACCCAGTAAATGTTTTTCAGCTGAACGTACTGAATTGTTGGTGCTTTTTACTAACGTGTAGGAATGCTCAACTAAATACCTTTTATTGGCTGAAGTTTTTGTATTTGTCTCTAGTGGGGGGGGGGGGGGGGGGGTTTGTCCGTTGGGTGCCTGCAATTTGCATCCATGCAACATACTCTGCAATTAAAGAGCAGACCTCGTAACTCGAGTTATGACGAATTAGAGAGAAAAAATGTCAATGATCAAAAAGAAAGTTCCTAGTACAGCCACCCAGCCACCGACTTGCCAATTAAAATAAAATAATGACTAAAAATTGGTTAAAAATAAACTGTACAAAGGCAGATCTTTTATTTACAATCCTCGCCTTGCAATTGTAATTGTACTGTACATTACAAGCCGCGGTGTAAGAGTGTACCGCGGTGTAAGAGTGTACCGCGGCTACAGCTAATTGTACATTCTGAACTCTCTTTTTAATCTCGCAATTTCATCAGCTATCCGTTCCGATGAATTCTAAAACACTTTATTTCATCAGAGGGTGTCGAACTGTCGATCACCTCTCCATGAAACACTCGGGGCGTGACACAGGGTGATGCGAAAAATTGCCGGGCGATCGCTAGCCACCCTCGCTCTTCCGTAAGGTACCCTGCAAAGACTGTGATTTTTTATTAGGAATGTATTTTAAGTATAAAATGTCAAAAAGCGTCCTATTCAATAGTTTTAATTGACGGAAAAGAAACAAACAACGGCGAATTTTCAGTGAGGATTCTAAGCGGTCTCAGACTTGGAAAAACGTAAATTTAATTTCAGTCCAATTAAAGTGCTTCTTAAGCTTAACGAACGACACTGGAACTAACAGAGCCGTGCATTTTATAGAGTCTACTGATTTCATCGTCGCGCGTCGTTTTAACAAAAAAACGTACTGAATTAAACTCTCCTTAATTTAAGTCTTCCTTTTCAATTTCTTACTCCAATGGTGCATCGATCCACCAGCAATTCTTTTTGCTTGTTTGTAAGAATTTTGACAGCTTTGCACGCTACAAAATCAAGGAGAAAATTACTAAAATTCACTCTAATGCCTTTTCTTTGAGAAAAGAAACAGTTATTGAAGATTTTGTCTCGTTTTTTTGAGTTGTGCCCCTTTCATTCGTAAAAACACCAACGATTGGTTATGAGGAATGGATTGCTCAGGGACCCAGGCGTTTGCGCAACTTTTTCCGCACCCGGTATGAAGAATGACGTTTTATTTTATTTCGTTTCCTTATATTTGCGCCCCGCTTTTCGGACTCACCACGTTTTTGTCGCGCGACCAATGTTTTGTCGTCCGTCCACAACAATACCAGTGCAGCTCGACCGTATTCGTGCGTTCGTCACCACTCAGACCGCTGGCAAAAAAAAGTATGTATACATATAAAGGTTGGCCGGCTTTATTTTATAGAAAGAGCCAGTTATAAATGGGAACAAAAGCATTAAGGATTAAAAAAAGAAGAAAAAAAGACGGGGAAGGCAGGGGAGTTCCATAAAAAAAATTATTTTTGAGGGACCGACACAAATAGAGAATTCCGTCGTTAATTAAATTCGTGTCGCTTGCGTGAAAAAGTAATGGTTTTTTGCGCAGGTATAATTTGATGTATGTGCAAAGCTATTTACCGCGGCCGCAAATGTATGGGTTTGCAGGGACTCAATTGACGGAAACCATCCTTCAGATACGATATTCCAAAACTATAAATAAAGTGACGGTTAAAAAAATACACATATACACTTTTTAAAAAAAAAAATATTTGAATCTTTCAATGATTAATGTTGTTAGCATTTGCAGTAATGCGCTAAAATACCGCGGTTATTTCCATCGAAACTTTAGTAATTTAGAGAACGCGGCTATGAACAGTTTTATCAGCTTAAACACACAAATATCAAAACCAGTCGCGCATGCATGATTTGTTCGTCTCTCTCATTTCCACATTGAATGTATGAGTTGAACAAGGAAACGAGGAGCAAGTTTAATCCCCTTGTTCTTGTAATATGTGTATTTAATGGAGGCAAGAGAGAGATACATAATTTTTCGATGCACCAGTTTTTAAATCTTTTTAGGGGGTGGAAGCCCTATGAAGCCCGTGCCACACTGGAGAAAACATGCTGGACCATAGTGCGCTGCGCCGCCGGAGCGAACGTGGAATGGGTGTAGCGTAGCACGGGCTTAAATAAACGCTGATAATAATAGACACACACCGTATCATGATTCTACCAGTGGCGTAGCGTGCAATTTGGCAACGTTGCAGTTCGTCCATTTAAATCCATGAAAAAAATCGAACTCCTGGGTGTTCGGTGAACACCTTTAGCTTTCGACCTTTTAGGTGGGTTTAAATTAACACAATACAACGTTGCAAAATTGCAGTCTACGCCACTGGTTTCTACCCCATCATTTATTTCCTAGACATATAGAGGTATGTCATGATCTTCATATCTGGAAAACGAATATGAGTATACCATTTATCTTACCAGTAGTAAAGCAAGTTTTTTCAATGCCGCATGACTTTGAAACTTGATGCCAATCATTTCTGAAATTTTCAAATGTATTGATCCTGTTTTATTTATTTTATTTTGCATCTGTGCTCTAATGGTGATGCCTCTTTATCCAAGCGTGATGCTTACAAGGCACCCCACCGTCCATCCCATTCATCAATACAGCGAAACGATAACTTATATCTATCTCTCTCTCTCTTTACTCCACTGAAACAAACATTGAAAAATGATCATTTTTTGCCAAGAAGTGTATAAAACCCCCTCTTTCTTTCCTTTTTTCTACTGATACATTCAAATAAGAAATAAGAGAGATAGAAGGAATCCTGGTTACACCATTGCATTCATACACAGCATGGAGCACATACTAGACATAAATGAACACGTTCGTGGTCACCTTGTTCATATTCCAGACTAACGCAACAGAATACTAGTGAGTCTCTCTCTCTCTCTGACAAGGAGTCTCCGCTAGATGACGCCGTCTTGTGGAGCTGCCAATGTTAATCATTTAACGGAAAGTGGTACACATGTATATCATTTTATGTAACATGGGATTCAATGGAATTTCAATGGACATTTTTCCAAAAATTGTGTGACTCATCAAAGTTTTTAGAAAATTGTCTTCTTTTGAACTGAACGGTCTGGAAAAAAATTTCAAAAAAACTTAAAACCCAAAATGTGTGCTTGAAAGGGTTAAATCAACAGCCAATCAGCACCCTTTGAGCTCGTGTCGGTACTCTCTATACAATATTTTCATCGAGGGACTCCACTGAATTTTTTATCGAAGTAACTCAGATTGGGATGAGACACCCTGTATCCATTCTGTGTAGTAATTCAAACAGTTAAGGAACAGTGTACTAAGCATGGACGGATGGCCAGCAATCTGGAAACTGTGCATTCTCCCCCATTTAAATTTATGAGGAACTATCGATTAGTAAAGGGTAATGGCTCCATCAAGAATCGATTCTCTCTCATAGCTCAAATGGAAAGAATACATTGTTGCCGAATTACTAGATCTGCATATGGCACTCCAGATTGTGTGATCTAAGCCTTGATTGGCTTAGAAGCAGTGTCGAACAGTGGCGTAGCGTGCGCTTCGGCAACGTTGTATTGTGCCCATTTAAAACCATGTAAAAAGTCGAATGCGAAGGTGTTCACCGAACACCCAATAGTTCGATCTTTTTCATGGGTTTAAATGGACGATCTGCCCTGTTGCCACATTGCACTGTGTCGACACACAGACGGTACGGAATTCCCCCATAAGAGCGTGGAGGAAAATCGGTACATTTTGGCAACATTGCGTTGAAATAGCTTTTCTTTTTTATCTGTAAGACGATTTTGACTCCGACCTACATCAAACGCAGGCTCAATTTTATATCGAAAGGGAATATGTTGGGACTTGAAAATAAATAAAGATATGTAGACAGGCATCATAAAACTTTGAACGACTCGACTTGACTTACTAAAGGGGCGGGCGCCGGGCGTGGCATGGGGCTTGGGGCTTGGGGTCTACTTGAGAGGCGGCGATAGTAAAAAGCAGTCCGCTTTTGAGAGATAGACATTGAAGCATTTTTATGTCTTAACTGAATAACCTTACAACCCAATTTCTAATGGAGAGAAAACATATACTCTATGTTTTCGTAGTATTTTTTTAAGTTGCCTATCGTGAATTAATTTTTATCTCGCGTTTCACCAGGGTTAAGTTCCATGGAAACTTTGCGAATGCCAAAAAGTTTATGGATGAATAAGGGAAAAGAAGGAAAATCGTCTATTTAAGGCAGAACTTGTGCTTGGCTGGAAAAACTTATGAATTAATTGTGGGTTGCAGCATACGTTTGCTTTCGTAGGTGGATCCAACATTTTGACAACTGCGCATTCTTTCCATTTGAATGTATGATGAACAATGGATTATCGAAGGGCCTCTGTAGCCCCTTGACCAATCGATTCTTTCTTATGCAATCAAATGGGAAGAATACGATGTTGTCAGATTGCTGGATCCGCCAATGTTTGTTTTTGTACTTGATATTACTAAAAATTGATGCTGAGGGGTTTTGGACTTGGCCTGGTGGCTACCCGCCACTTATGATTACTTTCCATGAAGATTGTCAAAATACAGATAGTTCCCATGGGTCAAAAGTCAAATTTTAGTGCTCTTTTCTTTGCATTAACTCATACGTTACACATAGAATGCACTCGACGATTCTCAGTGGCAAAAATATATCCAATTGAAATAAACGAAATTGCTCGAACAATATGAATCCTTCGTGGGAGGACAGTTAGTTCACATTTCATGAGGCTCTCCGTCCAAAGATCTCCTCAAAAACAAAGGCGATATATCTTTGAGTTCCCGGAGCCATGATGCTCCTTTGTTTATCTCCGAGACTTTCCGACCGAAAAAATGTTCAAATTCCCTCGACTCTTGATTACCCATGAAGAGAGGGATAATAATTTTTACTTCGCATTAATTTACCATTTCCTCAAGCGGAAAGCGAACGGAAGAGCGTTCCAAACAAGTGAGGCGTCATCCAAAAGAGAAAATCCTATTGAACATGGGGTGTGCTCTTACCTTCACAGTGTAACATACTGATTGAATGAGGATTCTTTCGTAATAGCACACCTAATGTTTCGTGGACTCCGTTTTCAAGTGTGTCGCGCGCTTGAGCCGCGTTGCTCACGCCCGACGCGTTAAGTTGCCTCAACCCGGTTTTAACATCTCAAGTTTTTCGGGTGCTAATGGATATGGAGAGGGGTGGAGGTTGGGGAGGGGGGCGATCAATTAAACTCGAGGTATTCTCTCCTTCATTCTTCTTTAAGGGGAGGGTGCGAGGGGACCTCCGGGACTCACCCCCCCCGTCCTCACCATCCTCTCCCCCCTTCGAGCCCCCCTTTGTGAGGTCACGGGAGCGAAAACACAAAAACACTGTGACGACGCACCCACCGCGCACCATCACACAGTGGGTAGAGCAATCGGTCCGTTGGAAACTTGTGCTACAGCTGTAGAAAGAGGTCATTTTGGTGTAAAATCTCTCGAAAATAACTCTGTTGAGTACATCCGAAAGTTCAAAAGTCTCCAGAGTTATTCTACAGAAAGTGTGACTCGGACCGTAACACTTTAAAGTTATATATTTTTTAGGTACGAATAAATTTTTTTTTGAATTTTTGAGGCCAAAAGCTGTGTGCTCCGTTAGTAAAATAATTTTGATTGTATGACATTGTTTTTCTTCGGACTGTAAGATGAGAATAGCGTTACGGGTGTCACATTTACTGTGGAATGACCCTCGTGAAATCTCAATAAATGCTCCTTTAAACACAATGGGGCTCTTGCGAACTTTTGCTACACGGGATTGAAGAGTTGATTCTTGCATAAAAACCTGTAAAAATGACGACGAGTACACTAAAAAATCACGAAATTTACTCTCAGAATCGAGCATTGTGGCGGTTCGACGCAAGTATCTCGGGAGATTCCTATCTCTAAATTGAGGCATACCTCTGTGTTTCCAAAGAGGAAGTGGCATATTAGATAGGAGTCTCCCATGATACCTTCGTCGAACCGCCATTGCGATCTTGCCGTTTATGTAGTTATGTAGGTTTATTACTGAATTTTAAACTTTCTCAGCGTGATTTTTGAGATTTTTGCTGGTTTTTACACCTGAATGGACTATTCAATTGCTCACAGCAAAAGTTTGCAAGAGCCCCATTCCGAGATGATGGTCAAATAAGCGGGTCACAATGAGGTATTGAGGTAGTCCCATCTAATAGCATTTTCTGTGCCAGAAAAAGTGACTCATCACAGAGAAAATTGTAACTAGATGGGATTTGCCCATTGTGATCGCTCATTTGACCGCTCTATTGGATTTTTCTAAAAACCGCCTTTTGCGTTTGGTTCACGAGTGGATTCGAAACCTTTTTTATGCATTCTATGTGCGTGATTTTCTTTCGGTGTCTGAAGCAACAGACCCGTTCGGCGGCCAAAAATCTGAAGGTTAAAACCACCTCAAATAATCATAATTTTGAAGCTGAACTGATTTTAGACGGTTCGCGTACACTGTACATTTTCTGCTGGAATCATGTGTTGAAAAGGTTTCAAGTATGAGTAAAATTTAGTTGTGGAAGTTTTTAACGCTTCTACTACAAGGTTCGGGTTCCCAGAAGCAATCAAATCTATAAATTGGTTTACCATAGTGGTTCATTTTGCCTATTCCAATGAAACATTGTACTTGATGAAACATTATTTTATAAATGCTAAAAATTTGGAGTAGTTTTTACTGTAACTAATAGATCGAGTTACGAAAACGAATTACTCTGGCGCGGTGTTTAACCCCTTTTGGGCCAAGCCCGAGTATACGCGTTTTTCATCCTCTATAGTCTATTTCATATTGTTTCAGTTTTCATTCCGGATAAACGTGACTATCGATGAAAAAACTCACTAGATAAGCTTTCTTCGAGCTCCTTCAATTCGTCGCATAGGCAATTCCAACTCCCCTGAGTATGAACAGTTAACTACCTTCTATATTTAAACGGAGAAATTACATTCTTATGAACTAGAGTCCCTATATACTATGAGAGTTGCGACAAGACTCTCAAAATGAAGAAGAATAAGCGGATCCATGGAGCCCCCAAGAGGCAAATTGCAAATGGCGGATGGCCATTTGTCCCTGCGCTGTTGCCACTATTTCGCTATCTCTTGTAGGTTAGGTTCAGATTCTCGACAATAACGGTCGTTATTGAAAGAGATAATGTTCTCCATTATAACATTCAAGCAGAGGAAAAATTAACAAAAATTTCCGCGGTCACTGTTGCTTCAAATGTGTAATGAAAGCTAGTGTGCGAAAAGTAAACAAACCCTCCGCCATATTGCATTTGCCTCTTGGAGCTTTCTTGACAGCCTAAATCTGAGAGCCAATCAGAAATGGATTCAGCAATGGCGCAACTCTCATAGTATATAGGGACTCTATTATGAACTAACCTGGCCTCCTCATGACTTCTTTATTTTTAACCGCAAAATCGGTAATTCCTTCCCACTGCGCTCTAACACAACCACAACAAAGAGCGACCAAAATTACAGTCAGCATGCCGCGCCGCGCTCAGGAGGTAGATTGAAAAACAGGAAACGATGCGGTAATGGAGAGGCGCGGAGCTGAGCGGAAGAGGGTAGGAGGGTGGTAAAGAAGGGTGGGGGGAAGAGAGGAGAAACTTTAAAAAGACAGGAAAACGGCCTTACAAATCACTGTAATTGCCTTTCATAGTATATATTTTTGGCGGTACACGAAATATCTTCGCGCGCTGTAAATTTTAGCGACGCACGCCGAACGCGCTTTTGCGTACGAAGCGCTTTCACCCTTAGCACAATTGCGCTCGTTCGCGTGACTTTCAACTTATTACGCGTATTTTGTGTGATACTATGTTATATCTTAAATGACACGCAGGTAAGGATCTATGTTCGCACGCTCTCACGACATAATTGTCCGCCGCAAATATGACCTTAAAAGTGTATTTTTACACGAATGATTAGACCTCTGAAGTCGGGCGTAGACCTCTTTTGACTTGCTATAATTGTGGATTTTGTCTTACAAGTTTTGCTTCAAACTGTGTACTTTTTCCTTACAGATTAACATTTGTGAGCCCAAGGCACTTTACCAACGTACACTGAGAAAAATGCTCATGTTAATTTAATCGGAATTTCAGTTAGGAAAGAACTAAACATAATTCTTGGTAAAGTAACCGAGACTCTTGTTAAAGTAACCGGAACGTTTCCCGAAAGTCCTGTTACATTATCCGTAATTCCGATTACTGTAAAAATAGTTATGTTTTACACTGTCCGAAACGAAATTCCAGTTAGTGTAACAGGACATTTTTCTCGATGTGTGATACCATTAATTGGGAGGAGGGGCCGGGGTAAAAAAAGGGTTTTTTACTGTACAGGCTTAGTTTTTTATTCGTTTCTTGTTTGAACCATTTTGTTGTCAAAAATATGTAAAGTTCCCTTGAATTCATTGATTCTGCAAAGATAATGTTATAAAAAAGTTCATTACAAATTGAGAAACTTTTCTGTTGCAGGTAAGTTCAATAAAACTTCATTTGCCGCAACGCATACCATGGAACTGGATTATCGAGCTGGCTTGTAAGATAAGCGATTTTGTAAGGTTTGATTTCTGAATTTTCTCAATTTGTGCTCCCAATGGGGCTCTCGCAAAATTTTGCTATAAGCAAATAAATAGTCCAATCTGATGCAAATACCAGCGGAAATCACGAAAATCACCCTAAGAAAGTCTAAAATTCAGTTTTGAACTCACATGACTGCCATAGCGGCAAGATCGTAATGGCGCTTCGACGCAGCTGTATCATGATTCATGGGAGATTCCTGTCTAATATGTTACTTTCTCTACGGAAACACAGAGATATGTCTCAATTTAGACAGGAATCTCCCATAATACCTGCGTCTCTCCGCCATTAAGCCCGATTCTGAGAGTGAATTTCGTTATTTTTTAGTGTACTCATTGTCATTCTTACTGGTTTTTACTCAAGAATCAACTCTCCAATCCCCTATAGCAAAAGTTTGCAAGAGCCCCATTGCGGCGTGTATGTAACCTGGAAAATTTAACACAAAAATGTCATGAATATTATCCGGTAAATTTACCTCTGAAGTAAGAAACTAGAAGAAAGGTTTTTATAGAGCAGAAAAAACTGGTCAGGATCCTTAATAATAGGCCAGTTAATTCTTCGTGCCGGCAGTTATTTATTCAAAAGGGACTTCTCACTCTTCCATCCATGTATATTTTGGAGTGCATCAAGTTTGCTATTTTTAACAACATAATCACTCCTGAGAGTCTTACGCCTGCGCATTCTTACAATAGTCGACTTAGAGATGTAAAAAAATTCATTTGTCAGACTATCTGTAACGATGCGCAGCGTAGGATTCTCATCAGTGCAATTATTCAATGCCCTTCATTGGGGACTTAAATCTGTCTTCAGGGATGGGGATGTTTCTAAATTTTTAAACGACTTGCTTTCTCCTGAATAAGGCTTTTTATAGTGTGAATGAGCTATTGGAGGCTTAATTTAATTATATTTTATCATTTGTAATTTCACCTTTAGAGCAATTATTTCTTTTTCTTTTTTGACTTGTACTTTAGCCCTTGAGGCATTATATGTATCAATTTGGAAAATAAAATAAATAAAATAAAATAAACTGTGATGGGAGACTCTGAAACCCTTAATTGAGTCACGCTTCTTTGTGAAAAAAGTGTCGATTAGCGAGATGGGGAATCAACGCGTGAATAAACGATACATTTGGCTGCAAGAGTTCAGGCCGGCATAAGACAACGATTTAATAGTGGGTAGTTAACTATTCCTGCTCGACTGTGCATGTTCTTGCATACGTAAGAAATTGAAGGCGCTCAAGCGTCTAAACCTGCATCAAAAAACCAACCGGTTTGAACTAAATGAAAAATTCGCGAATCCGTTGTACCGCGTTTTTTATGTTCACATGTGTTTCTACGCATGCTTAGTAGCACACATTCTCCGGCCTAAATGAACAACTATACAGAGAGGATTCTTTTTTTTAATCCAAGGTGTATTTCGTTTGCGTTAAAGAAACTGCACAGTGAAATATTGGCGAAGGCGGCATTTCTTTAACCCAAGGAAAACGTCTGCTGCTACAAGTAAAAGATTCCTTGTTGTGACAGTGATTCTCCTTCATGCAACAGAACTTTAACCTTCATGCAACAGAACTTTACTTCGCGCAAGGAAAACTATATCACAAGTAAACGTGTTTCCTTGTTTTGTGTGATTTCTCTCAGTGTATAGCAGCACTCCTCTGCCTCAAGGTGTTGCGCAACGTATAGTAGCCCATAGTGAATATTTGGGACTCTCAGAGATTTGGAAGATTTTAGATTTGCACATGCATTTCGGACGTATACTGAACACATTTGAGAAGGAAGTTCCAAGTACTAAGGGTCAAAGCTTCGTTCAACCATGGATTTGATGATTTTTGGCCTAATCTGCGGCGATTTTGTAGCCGAAGGCACCTATTAAATGAATAGCTTCTCCTGCGTTGTGTTTTGCATATCAGCGCGCTCCTGGACCTGACCGTTTGCATTTTCGTTATAAATCAATCGTTGAGACTATCTATGGGTCTAATTGTATTATATCGTATTGGCCGAGAATTATAAGACTTTGGCTCATTGCCACGATTATTATTGTCAAGTCATTTGGTTGGCTAAATCCTGCACTTAAAAAAAGAAGAAAAAAATGAGATCAAAAAGATTTTTCCAAAAGAATTCTCTGAATTCTCCTCGCAATACGTATCGCCCGCCTTAATTTCATATTCACCACACGCCACTGCAAGAGAGTGAGAGAGATAGTTTGTAGCGCTATACGCGAGTCTTATCACAACTGATTGCAACCGCGTTGAGTGCATTGTTGGCTCGACTGTTGCCTTCTGCAAGACCCCACTTAGAGCGTTTTTATCGCCCAATAAAATTCAAATCTTGCCTGAATAGACTTTCCGAGAGTTTCCATTCTGATTGTTTCTCACCTCAGTCACTGCATTCAAAAAGAGAAAGGTTGAAAAAATCATTTCCTGCGAGCCATACTCGAAGAGGCCTTGCGGGAATGAAATCCCTCATGACGAGGGCAAAAGAGAGGCGAAGGGATTGGAAGGGAGGGGGAAGAAGAAGTAAAACGGGATATTTGAGCTCCGCGCGTCTTTGCCGCCTTCCTACGGCGCGATTGGTTCTGCAGATGCGTCCGGTTGCGAGCGGTATCAGCATCGGTGGCGTGATCGCGATGATGCAAGGTTATGGGTTGGTGCGAGGAGGGGGGAGGGAGGGGGGCAGGTTGCTGTCGGGCGACGGCGGAACAAAAGGGAAGTATTAAGGAGCACAAAGAGGAACATAAAAGAATATAAAAGGGAAGTAAAGGATGTCGGGGATAGGGTTTTTCGCCTCCACCGTTTCGCAGCGCCCGCCGCGCCGCGGCAGTTGCGGACCGCGGGCTGCGGTTTTCCTTGCGTTAGGTATTTTGATGCACTCATCACCCACCACACTCCATCATTTTATGATTGATCGTCTTCGTCCATAACGACAGACTCCCCATGCCCCCTCGCTTCACTACCTTCCTCTGCGGCACCATCGTGCCCCCCCCCCCTTCAATCCTCCACTCTATTTCTCGCTTTCCTCTCTATCTCTGAAATCTCTCCGAATCTGATTCTTTCTCTATTCCCCCCCCGTATCTATTCTACTTGGTCTCTCCTTTCCTATCTCTCTTTTAAACCCCCGCCATAACCTCTCCCTTCAATTCTTCAATATCTTCACTTTTTACTCTTTCTTCTAACTGCGCTTTCTCTCTCTCTCTCTCTCTCTCTCTCTCTCTCTCTCTCTCTCTCTCTCTCTCTCTCTCTCTCTCTCTCTCTCTCTCTCTCTCTCTCTCTCTCTCTGTCTCTCTCTCTGTCTGCCTATCTGTCTGCCTCTGCCTCTGCTCTCCTCTCTCTCTCTCTCTCTCTCTCTCTCTATCTCAGTCTCTGTCTCTCTCTCTCTCTTCCTCCTCTTATTTTTTCATTTACTGCTTGGATCACATTTCTGTCTACACTCATCTCTCAGAGGTATAGCTGTAGCCGCAGGAAAATGTATTTCTCTTTCTTTGCCCATTTGAACGCATGTGTTAGAAAAGGATGGAGAGCTGGGCTGTCACGTGACTTCAGTCCGTATTCCTATCCGTTTTCTAACATGGCACATCAAATTTATACGTACCCAAAACTGGAGCTCTGCTGCGATCTGGTATGAATTTATGAACTTGAATGGACTCTCGAATGACATGATGGACTAGCTGATGCTTTGTGGTGTGATGTCGTGATTGGCGCGTGGTGATGCAGGGTCATAATTTCAATTCGGGCCAATTGAGCATGCATGCTCCGTGAAAATTTCAAGTCAAACTTAAACCCAATGAGTAATTTTTTACCTTCAGTACTACTAAAAAAGACTTTTTTACCGAAGAGTTCCGCTGAATTTTCGATATTTCTCATGTACCGCGGAAACAGCCGGAAACGCATGTTTAACTAATGGAAAATAACTTGTCGATTGTCGGTTACGCTGTCGGTTACGTAACCGACAATTTCAAAAGTACTTCATAAAAACAATATTACTTCTTACAATAATCTCTGATGTTGATTTTTAAAGCAAATTACGGTAGTTGAATTGAATTACTGAACTTTACTGCATTACCTACCTTTTTCGTATATTTAAGTGCCGCTGACGAGGACCATGGGCAAATCATGAGATCGGATTTGTTGGTGAAGATCGTTTCCAAATAAAATCCATTTGCACAGATGTTGATAATTCCTGTTTAGAACGTTGGAGCGTGGTTGAGAAAATTGTAAGTGACCCAGTTTCACTTTTAAATAAACTTTTAAGATGTTGTAAAACAGTAATATCTGTGCGTAACCGACGGACATTTTGGAACCGGGGGACAACCATTTTTTTTCACAGTTTATGGCATGAAGAAAAATAAGTTCGTACGATGGTTTACACATGTTCTCCGGAGTTTTTTGAGCATTTCCATGATCTTCAAAATTCATTTCAGTCTCTAAATATGGTCAAAAACTCAGGTTAATTACCAAAAACTCGTGTGGGGGACGCGTAACCGACGGACACTTTGAACCATAAAACAATTAAAATTAGTATTTAAATAACTTTAAAAGCAATTATTACTATTGCTCCTCATAAAACTAAGTTCCTTCGACTTAAAAATCGAAACATCGAACTTATTTGATCTTTTTTAAAAATGTAATCTTGTTGGGACACCAGTTGGCTCGTTTCGAAATTATGACCCTGCAGTGGTCGTAAAGGTGCGAGTGTGGTGGGGGGGGGGGCGTACTTGATGATTTTCGGGAGACGCGACGCTTTGCACCACCGCAGACGCGGTTGCAGATTTCGGGGCGTTTGCTTGATCATCAAGTCAATGAAAATACTTGCTCCACGAAGATTGATTGTACTATGACTTTCTAAAGAAAGTATAATGGTAGAAATTTTCATTCTTCCATTCCTTGATCACTTTTAAAGTGTGTAGTTTTTAGGTATTTCAGAGTCTATAACAACATTGCCACTTGAAAGTATGCCTTAAAAAATCTAAAACTTATTGAAAAATAATGGACAGCATGATCAAGGACCGTTTCGACGAGAATACTTTCTTTTGAAGATCATAGTACATACACTATGTACAGGAATCCGCTGTCTTTCGAGGTTTCGCGTATATGTACTCGGTTGATGTTTTTTTTTGACCGGGTCTCGCCTTTCGCGGGCCCAGTCGTCCGTTCCACAAAAATTATCAGATTTGAAGGTATACCATTTGAGGAAGAGAGAGAGGCTCTCAAAGGCTCGGTAGGTAGCGGAAATGAGGATTAATTGAACTAATTGTAAGTACATTTATGTAAAGATACATTTTTGCTTCAAAAAAAAAAAAAAAAAAAAGTGATTGTCTTACAACCGAGTTTTTGGGTGTCAACCGGGTGTAGACACCCGGTTTTCAAAATGGCAAAACTTAGTCAATTTTTGTGCAAGTATGTTGATCTTGGTCTCAATCGGTTGCTTTTAACTCTCGTTTTTTAAGAAAACGGAGATTATAGCTTAATCGATCGGTTGCTTAATTATTGAGCTACAGTGCCAGTCCGGGTTATAGTCCCTATATGTAGAGAGTTGAGACAAGAGGGAAGTCAACTTCTGATTGGTTAACTCGTTTTAGGCTTTATGGTCGCCACCAATGGATGCAATTTGCATATTTGTTTGCAAACGAAGGGGTCTAACGGTATTTTACGGATAAAAGAGTTACTTGTGGACGAAGTTAATTTTAATCATGATGCACCTCAATAATGTCTATAATTCTTAAAAGAGCCTTCAAAAGCGTAAATAGTTGTCGATCAACAAAAGCAGTGAAAGATTGCACTGTTAGACACTCTGCGGCTCTGTAAATCTTTGCAGTGGACCAAAACACAACAACGGCCTTCAGAATGTAAAAATATGTGCAAAATCACATCCAATGGCGGTGCCTATAGTTTTACTTGTCTTAACTCTCTACATATAGATAGGGACTCTAGTCCGGGGTTTTTTTTTTGGATAGCAAATGTACTATGGGACTCAAAAGAAAATGGAAGCTCTGTCCACGGTAAGAGGGATCTTCCTCGACTTGAATCATCTGCTATAATGAATGAAGGATGTAAAACTCTGTTTTTCTTTTGTAAATCAGGCCAAGGTTGATAACTCGTAGATGAGCCCTAGAGTATAAGTAAACACAGTCCGACTTATATGTAAGATGCACGTCGCATGTAACCGTTGAGACTCTTCGTTAGCTAGAGCTTTGCGAATTCAGTGTGTGCCGAGAACTCATTAGATTTCTTACGAAAGTCAATCCCTGTAGCGTTCTTTCGTTCACGGGAGTTTACCTTCGTACACTCACCCTTATAAGTAGGTACGTATAAAGCAGAGTTGGGCAACCGAATAATCAGAAATAATGAAATGACTCCGGCAACACTGAAAACTGGGTTTGCTACCTGAGTTGAGGAAAAGGAAACACACGGAAGGTATAGGTCAATTGTAGAATTATTCGTCGAATAATTCGATTGACTCGGCGTTGCCGGACACACCGAATAATTTCCGAATAATTTGTTGCCCAACTCTGGTATAAAGACAGTAAAGGTCAATGCAGCTATTCTTTTGATTAACTCAATAACTTGGGAGTTTCTTCGTTCTATTATTTTTCTCCACCATAGTAAATGAAAAATCCATCTTACACCCTTGTGCGTCACCATTCTCTCTAAGCGAATTTTCGCGATCGAATATCATTCACCGTCGTATGAAATTCGATGGATTTGCATTTTATTTTGATGATATTCGATTGTTTTGTTGGTCTCACCAGAGACCTTTGAATTCCAACAATTGGAAATTTCGAATTCACCGCCGGAGGTAGATTCGATTTCAAATGGTTGCAACCGGTGTCAGGAATCTCATCTTCTATCCTTTTTGACTCCTTTCGCCACGATAATTTCGGAAATAAAAAGTCCATTGACTTGGTTTACTAATTTTGCAATTTTTCTGCTGTTCAATGTAAATACTAGAAAAGCACTTTACTTGATGTTTTTTTCTACCAACTCCTCGTACTGTCAACAATTTTTTCAGCAAACATTTCCGATATCGTTCAATTTTCGAGCAAAAAAAGAACGAATAAATAGTTGTTATATGGAGAGCAACATGGCAATGGACTCATCGTGTTCTTACCGCGGAAGCTATTGTTCATTTTAATGAAGTAAGAAGAGAAATTGGCAGCACTGTGTGAGAGAAAAAAAAAGGTCTTCAAAATCATGATCAGAAAGGTTAATATTTACAATCTAGTTATAGCTGGCTTCAAAAAACGCAAGTCTTTACCCGCTCGCTTCAAAACGTAAGATATACTTCCGCTGTTTACGTTGTGGCTTTTCCCACTTCACCTTGAATAATAGAGAGAGAGAGAGAGAGAGAGAGAGAGAGAGAGAGAGAGAGAGAGAGAGAGAGAGAGAGAGAGAGAGAGAGAGAGAGAGAGAGAGAGAGAGAGAGAGAGAGAGAGAGAGAGAGAGAGAGAGAGAGAGAGAGAGAGAGAGAGAGAGAGAGAGAGAGAGAGAGAGAGAGAGAGAGGAAAAGAGAGAGAGAGAGAGAGAGAGAGAGAGAGAGAGAGAGAGAGAGAGAGAGAGAGAGAGAGAGAAATGAAAATAAGAATGGATGATATAGCGTAAATATGTATGCAAGCGATGACGGGGCTGCTGAATGCTGAGACGTCTGGGGCGGAAACCGTTGGCAGAATTGTTAGCAAATAAAATTGTCACTCTAGTATTAGCAGTGGGCGAAGGATAGAGCGGGGTGAGGGGAAATAGGAGCTGTGGAATTTGTCTTCGCCTTTTGTTTTTTCCTAATTTATTCCGTTCTAATGTCGCACTGGGAGCACACTTCGTCTTTGTATCAACGCTGCCGGGTTTTGCGCGAGTCAAAATGTCAGACGTTCGGGAATGTTCTTCTGTTAGTGGGTCAAATTAAAACTTTTCTGTTGCGGAAATGGAGCTTAGACTTCTCGGAAAAATTGTGTCAGTGAAAAGAGTAATGCATTCAAGAGCCTCAACCCTTTCGTTCACCGCGTCCTCTGTCCACTCCAGTGGACGGGATGATCATTTATATGAATCCTCATGAGGAAGCAAACAATTGATACATACATCAATTTAGGCGAGAACTTTGCATTGCACACATAAGAAATCGATTCTTTTGCATAGGTTTAAATGACGAAATACATGGTTGCCAAATTGCACGAGCCACCACTGATTGCAACCATGATGGTCAAAATTCTATATTCGATGCAGATACAAATGAATCGACGAATAAATAAATAGTAATAATAATAATATATGAACTAGCTTTGAAAATGAAGGATAGATGCAAAGTGATGTCTAACAAAAAGAAGAAAAACTGACAGGGCTGCCGTTTTGCGTGTAATCAATGCTATTTTTCTATTCACCGATAATTCCACCGGTTGAGAAAAGATTACACAGTTCAGAACAGTGTATTACTGTAATGAACTGAAATACTCACATCTGTAATCTTTTCTCAACCGGTGGAGTCGTCGATGACTTTAAAAAACTTGCGGATATTTTAATTACTCAACGGAGTTTCCACCGATTAAGGAAAGATTATAGATCAGAGTATTCTCGTGCATTACAGTCATGCACTGAACTGAACTGTGTAATCTTTTCTCAACCGGTGGAATCATCGGTGAATAGAAAAATAGCATTGATTATACGCAAAACGGCAGCCCTGAAAACTGATGTTCGACTCATCCAGTTGCGGCTTGCGTATCGCGTTTTCGTCAATGTTGCTTTCTTTAACAAACGAGCGAAAAGAAGGAGACAAGAATTAAAATAAAAGACAACAAATGTCTCCGCGGGAGAAATTGGATCATGTATAATAGAAGTCGAGCTGTGTTTCGCTTTATTGCCGGACTAATTTACATTTTAAATTAAACTGCAAACGGCGTCGTTGCAAATGAAATGCAAATTCAGGCACTATTTTTGCTTGATTTTTAATGCTACTTGAAGCTGAGATTAGCACCATATTAATAAGCTTCCTTTCTGCGCCCCCCCCCCTCCACACCCCATGCACACCGCACTGGGAGGGAGGGAACGAAGCAAGGAAGCGAGAGTACTGACGCGTTCATTGTCACAAACGTCGCTGCCAATTTGCATCAATTCCATTTTCAATTTCAAACGGTTCGTTTAATAACTATAGCAACTATATAGTAATATCATTTGCGACAATTTCACGGTTGTGAAATGGCTTATTTGATGGGGTGGCATTCATTTGGGCGAAAATGGTCAAAATCGTTACTGTTGGGCGAGAAAAAACGTTTCATTTGGGCGACCGGTATAACAAAGGAAAAGTAGGGGAAGTGCTCCTGTAGTCAAATTAATCGTTTCATGTGGGCGACACGAGTATTTAGGAAAGTACATAAGTATATAGTGAAATTTAGTTGAAAAAAGCTTACCCTATTTCTAAAATATCGATGGTTTGAGATATGCAGATTATTATGTAGGTGATACGCGGGATTGGTTGACAAAAACTTCTCAAAATCTGCTTCATTCAAATAGGCAAAGTCTGAGATCTCTTCCTCCCCATCCCTTAATTTTTGGAGTGTAAAAGGCCCCCCGTCACAATAAATAAAATATGATAAATATAAATGGTGTAAAAAAATTGTCCGCATTAAACGCACTTGATATTATGTATGAATAAATAAATAAAAACATGAATGAATTAAGAATTATCACTTTTAGGGGGTGTAGAAGGCCCGCACGTCAAAACAATTATACGAATCTCACACAAGTGTGATAAGCTTGCCTAACCTCACACATCTCCCTATCTATTCGTCCAGTACATAGGTTATAGTGCATACTATCTCCAGTATATGTATAGGCTCGCCCAAACGATATGCGATTTTCTCCTGTTTCCCTTCCCCACCACTCGCTCAAATGAAACGATTTTTAAGGCTCGCCCAATCGATAATCGCCCAAATGATATTCGCCCATTTGATGAGACCAACGAGTGAATGTCACACTAGACGCGCGTTAGTCGCGCGGAGCGTACTATAAGTACGAACAGGGGTAAGTACACAAGATTGACAGGAGATAGAAAAAAAGTGACGAAATAACCAAAATAAATTCAGAAGTTGAGCATTTAATTGGCGAAGAAAGATTTAAAATGAACACGTTCGCTCGTCAAAGTTGAAAGTTCTGAATGTATTTTACTCAAAACAAGAGTTTAGAAAAGTGCTTCCATCGCACCCACCCCCATCGCTAGGGTGGAGTGAAAAAGGGCTTTTTTCGAAAATGCGGTCATAAGAGTGAAATTCGTTGTCCATTCTACACAAAAATAAGGTACATTTGTCGAAAATCAAATTTGGACCACATTTAGGTCTGCCGAAAGGGCCCTAAAGGGTTAAAACTCAAAATGAAATTTTTGGGGTTTTCGATACATGAATTTCGGCTAGAATTGTCGAGTTATGGTCCTTTAGGGCTAAAATTTCGTCCGTTTTGCCGTATCTTTCTTCGTTTCTCCGCAAACGGCCTATTTTCGATTTTCACCCACCGCGAACGCACGGCGAGTATACGGTAAACGCTGCGCCGCCACGACGCGCGGATCGCTGCTCTCTCGGATGGCCCTTGTGCACGAAATTTTTGGGTCGGGCCATGGAAAAGATGCTTTTAAGTATAGAGTGAGTGGTCAAACAAAAGCTTTTGAGAAAATTTAATGTTTTGTGCTGCTCCCAGGCCGCCAAAGTTCCGCATTGCAAGGGCTAGATTTCAGAGAAAATGAAGGCTCGATGTCTTTTTGCTTTTCGGTGCGTACTTTTGGAATTGACCCAGAGCTCTTAATCAGGTGAGCTGTGGCGTCTCATTACACTTTGGGCTCTACTCTTACTTGGTGGGAACTGTTATTTCTCAGATATTCAAATAACCAGTTATCTTTGGCGTCTAAGTGAAGGGAAAAACGCGATTTTGCGATCGTTGGTAGGAATCGGAAAAATTCACTATCTAGGTATTGGCGCGTACTTTTGAGGACGTTCTTTTCAAACTAGACACATGAAACGTCCTAATTTCGTACCTACACTTTTCATTATCACTATCACGTGATACCAAATGCTTATCATTGTACATTTATAAGGTAGGTATCTGCATTTTGCGGCTCAAAATATGTGGTATAGAGAGAAACCGCGATTTTGTAAAAGTTTGAGTTTTGAGAGACCCGTTTCTTTTTGCCCTACGACGCGACGCGACGCTTATTCATTGGTCCATTGCACCTACGTACTCTTGTCATTTCTAAGCATTCTTCATTTGTCCTTCCACGTTTTGTAATATCAGGGACTTTTGTGAAATTCTAAAAATGAATGTTTCCTTTTCATTGAGATTTAATATATGAACCCACAATTCGAAGCAACACTTACAGGTTCTTTACGCATCAAATCAATTCTTGGGTTTGTCTCTTTTATCAGTTTGTATCAGTGAACCTACTCTTCGATCACTTCATGCCTCCTGCTAAGGTATCCGAAACAAAATAAGTCTCCGTAGTTAAACACTGTATTGATATTGCTTATTCTGATCGTGAGTTTTACTCTCAAACCACTTTATGAGGTAACAAATTTCAAAAGATCACTCGAAAACTTTGATCATTCAAAACATCTCCTAGTTTCAAACTAGATAAATAGTGGTCTACATTATTCCAAAGAGTGAGCATTGTAAAGCAAAAAGAAACGGGTCTCTTAAAACTCAAACTTTTACAAAATCGCGGTTTCTCTCTATACCACATATTTTGAGCCGCAAAATGCAGATACCTACCTTATAAATGTACAATGATAAGCATTTGGTATCACGTGATAGTGATAATGAAAAGTGTAGGTACGAAATTAGGACGTTTCATGTGTCTAGTTTGAAAAGAACGTCCTCAAAAGTACGCGCCAATACCTAGATAGTGAATTTTTCCGATTCCTACCAACGATCGCAAAATCGCGTTTTTCCCTTCACTTAGACGCCAAAGATAACTGGTTATTTGAATATCTGAGAAATAACAGTTCCCACCAAGTAAGAGTAGAGCCCAAAGTGTAATGAGACGCCACAGCTCACCTGATTAAGAGCTCTGGGTCAATTCCAAAAGTACGCACCGAAAAGCAAAAAGACATCGAGCCTTCATTTTCTCTGAAATCTAGCCCTTGCAATGCGGAACTTTGGCGGCCTGGGAGCAGCACAAAACATTAAATTTTCTCAAAAGCTTTTGTTTGACCACTCACTCTATACTTAAAAGCATCTTTTCCATGGCCCGACCCAAAAATTTCGTGCACAAGGGCCATCCGAGAGAGCAGCGATCCGCGCGTCGTGGCGGCGCAGCGTTTACCGTATACTCGCCGTGCGTTCGCGGTGGGTGAAAATCGAAAATAGGCCGTTTGCGGAGAAACGAAGAAAGATACGGCAAAACGGACGAAATTTTAGCCCTAAAGGACCATAACTCGACAATTCTAGCCGAAATTCATGTATCGAAAACCCCAAAAATTTCATTTTGAGTTTTAACCCTTTAGGGCCCTTTCGGCAGACCTAAATGTGGTCCAAATTTGATTTTCGACAAATGTACCTTATTTTTGTGTAGAATGGACAACGAATTTCACTCTTATGACCGCATTTTCGAAAAAAGCCCTTTTTCACTCCACCCTACCCATCGCCTCAATTGGCACTCTTTGGTGGTGCAGTTGCGAGGGTCTAAAAATTGGTGTTTTCTGTGAAGAAATTGAAAGTACATATTTGACGAGCTGAAAACAAATGTGATGTTATAGGTTTTTCGTATGTAGCTATCTCGGTTTCGAAAATATACTCATATGAAATTGCAAAAAAGTCGTGTGTGATGTGACATCACAAGGCGCTGTTCCCATTTAAAACAATGTAGTACTAGCCTAAAGCTCATCTCCAGAGCTATGAATTCCTGTTAGAAACCAAAAGTATCCTTGTTTTCAGCTCACCGGATACTTCCACTTGATAACTAAAAAAGCATTAAAACCCAGACCCTTGCAACTGCCTCATTACTACAAGCCTATAATGGTATGGGTTGAAATGGCGAATGTTGTGTGGTCGGCGAATCAAAAAATGTCATTTGATTATGGCTTAGGTAGGCCACCTGTAGTACTTCGATTAATGGAGTTCTTGCAAACTTTTGCTATAAGCGAATAAATAGTCCAATCTGATGTATAGCCATTCTCATCTGAGCGTAACGTCCGTGACACCTTTTAAAGTTAAAAAAAAGTGGATGAAAACCAACCTTCAAAATTAATGAAAATATGTGTTAGATTAAAAGCCATGGAAAGTTTCATCCCTGAAAATATAAAGTATTGAACTCAACTAATAAAGAAGCCACAAGGAAATAAAAGGAGCCACGGACGTTACGCTCAAATGAGAATGGCTGTGTAGTAAAGACCAGCGAAAATCACGAAAATAACACTAAGAAAGTCTAAAATTCAGTAATGAACTCACATAACTGCTATAGCGGCAAGATCGTAATGGCGCTTCGACGCAAGTATCGTGGGAGATTCCTGTCTATCATGTCACTTTCTCTACGGAAACCCAGAAATATGTCTCAATTTAGATAGGAATCTCCCACGATACCTGCGTTTCTCCGCCATTAAGCCCGATTCTGAAAGCTACACGGACTTTAGGTCCACTTTTTTGACGTCCACAGGCTTTATGTCCACTGTTTTTATGTCCACTACTGTAATGTCCACCGCTATAGACGCACGTAGGAGTATTTACCCCAAAAACCTGGCCAAAAATATTTGCGTGTTCTTGAATGTTTGAAAATCGATTTTGGTTAATTTTCCAATTTAAACTCAAAACTCTTATTGCACGGTTTATGGTTGGAAAAGGCGTAAAAAATTAAGAATTTTGGCTCAAACCAAAGGTCGATAGCTCATTTTTTTGCCGAGTTATTGACGCTTATTTCATAAAAAAGGCTTGACTTTAACATGTTTTTTAAAAAAAAGGGGCAATTTATTGCAATTTTTGACTGTTGGAGCAGTTGCCTAAAAGGGTCTACTCCAACCCCCTTGTTTTGGTTGTGCCCGGTTTTGCCCGGTTTTGCCCGGTTTTGCCCGGTTTTGCCCGGAATGTATTCAAAATTGCCTTTTTTTAAAAAGATAGAGCCAAAAATTCGAGATTTTTTTCATGTCCATTTTAAATTAGGTGTAAAAGGGTCAAAAATGCACGGAAAAAGAAATTGTTGCCACCAAAATGAAGCACATACCATCTAAAACAATGTCCATAATCGCTGAAATGTTTGGATGCCCCAACGCTTGTCCTCGATGGAAAATGTTAACTGATTATTAACAGCGCTTCGAGCGGTGAACAACCGCAGGTGCGCCGAGCGCTCAGTTCCATGTTGTCCCCTAAACAGTAGATAAACGTAGATGTTCCGACACATCTATTACGCAATAGAGCGGTTACTTACCTCTCAAAAACCATCAATAGTTTGTTTTTTGGACGACTTTTGAATTTTCCGTTTTTGGCCAGGTTTTCGGGTCAAATACTCCTACGTGAGACGTCCACAGAAGTCACGTCCACTAACATATGTCCACTTATGTTACGTCCATCGAGCTTCATTGCTCCACAATTCAATAACAGCATAAAATGGGAAATATTATAAAAAAAGGTGCGAAAATAGATTTATTTCTGTGACAGTAACAGGAAAACTTGGTACTTTATCATTCTTGTCCTTTAGCGGCGCATATATAGTTAAAAAACAGTTGTACGTAGTTAAAAAAAAAGCAAGTTCTGGGTTATAATGCTACGTACTCAAGGTTATTTGAAGTTAAGAGAAAATGCCCCAAGAACTCGAATAAACATCTCTGAAATGTCTCAATACATTCCTGGGTAAACTAAGTACACTTTTTGTGAAAGAAAGAAGAAAAAATCATCTCTTAAGAAAGAAGAAAAAACAAAAAGTCCAACTGTGGACATTTAATGTCCACAATTATTACGATGATGAACATTTGTTTTTCCGGACGTTTAGTTGGGTGGACAGACAATTTTGTGGACGTAAAGAAGCGGTGGACATAAAACTAGTGGACGTAAAGTCGATGGACGAAAAAACCTGGAACCTTCTGAAAGTTAATGTCGTGATTTTTTAGTGTACTCATCGTCATTTTTACTGGTTTTCATGCAAGAGTCAACTCTTCAATCCCCCATAGCAAAAGCTTGCAAGAGCCCCATTGATGAGTATTGCTGGCTTATCTACTCCTGAACCGAAATCCAAAGAGTACACTTTCACTCCAAAATTTGACAACCACGCAGGGCTAGCACGCTTAAACACTCTTCTGGTTTTGAAGAGAGAGAGAGAGAGAGAGAGAGAGAGAGAGAGAGAGAGAGAGAGAGAGAGAGAGAGAGAGAGGCTGGGCTCGTCTCGTGAAGTCTCCGAAAACATTAGTCCTTCAATCCTTCATCGAGGCCGAAATTGTTGAGTGCCAAAGTAAACAGGCCACGAAGCCACTCTATTTCCTGTAACAAAAGGAGACCCACGAGTTCTCCATTCTTGCGACCCTTGTCCCAATTTCGGTGTAATCTCGCCTCGGTTCCCGCGCCGATCCTTGGGCCTTGCAAAAAGACCGATGGGATGGGCCACTCGAATGGAAGTGCTAAGTCAATGCCACACTCATTAGGCGTCTATTCTCGAATGATTCACCGCAGCGCAGCTCTCATCTTTTATTATCAACGATAGCTCAACGGTCAGCGAGCGCCAACTGCAGGCCTCGCAACGCAACTGTTGAAGAGCGCAACGTTAGGCTCCAAGAAAACCCATTGATATCGTATCGCACTGGAAAGCATAAATAAAGGTTGAAATTTGCGAATGCGTTTTACAACCGGACTCCAGAAAAGGGCGCATTTGTGTACAAGATTCCACGAAGAATGCCAAAGACACCGTCTGAAATTATGTCGATTTGACATGAGTTTTGTTCTAAACTTTAGTTTCTGAGCTATTTAACTATAATTTAATGTACAGCTAGTAGAGGCTATTGATGGAAACAGTGGCGCACCGAGAACTTTAGTTTGGTGGGGGTTTCACCGCAAATTTTTCATTTTCTGAGGCATTAGGGGAGGGGGGGGGTTGAAAGAAATTTTGGCCGAAGATGACCTTTTTCAGGGCAAAATCTAGATGCTTAGGGGGGGTTTTGACCCTAAAACCACCCCCTTCGGTGCGCCACTGGATGGAAATATTGTGTAGGGTGTACCGACACGACGCTTTATGCGTTCGGGAAGAGTTGACCGCGTGAACGCATTCGAAGGTTAAGTTCGACAGTAGACCAGTGGTGCGCACACTGGACAGACGGATTTGCGAGCATTCCAGTCCGTTTCCATACGTTCCGCTATTCATCGACTCTTTTGTGTGGAGCCTTCGGTTGTCGTCGACTCTTGCTCGAGTCCGTGAAAGCCTAAAACCAACGACCAATTACAACTCGTTGAGCTCGTGTCCGATACTCCCTGTGCAATATTTCCATCAAGCTACTCCAATGGGGAACAAAAATGTCAGGTGACTCCTAAAGATAGACTCCCCGCAATACTTATCTGTATAAATCTAAGCATTGCGGGTGGTCCACTCGGTAGTCAGGACTCGAGCCAATATCTGAGGAGTCGTTTTACAGTATTTTTGTCCCTGGCTGCAAAAGCAGTGGCATATGGCCTGCGTTGGTGCTTCGACTCAACCCGCATTACACGTGTGAACAATGCACTCTTTTCTCTAATTTCTTTTGATTCTCTCGGAGGACCGCTTTTAACCCGTTGAGACACGCCTTATGAAAAAGTAGTCACATCAATCTTGAATCCACGCCATTGAACTATGTAGTTGAACTTTTCTCATCTAAATTGACGTGCATCCCTCTTTTTTCAAAATCCCATAAGACTCCATGTTAAACCCTGTACACATACGTATGTGTATACCGTGTCGGAATGGGTTAAGACCATCTGTTATATATGTGTATAGCAAGTGGTTTTTTTCGTTTAAAGGGTGGATTGCGAAATTAATACTCTCAGTTCATCCAAGGCAGGTAATGCACCTGACCAGTCAAAATAGAGGATAGGTTTTCCGCCTGTTAAAATTTAGTGGGTGGATGTTCTGGCATTCAGACCAATCGGAGAAGATGACGAGTCCCAATAATGGGGCTCTAGCAAACTTTTGCTCCCAAGGACTGAAGAATTGTTCCGTAGAAACGTGTAAAAATGACGATAAAGTACACTAGACAATCACGAAATACACTCTCAGAATCGGGCTCAATGGCAGAAAGACGCTGGTATCATGGGAGATTCCTATCTTATTAGAGACGTATATCTATGTGTTTCCGCAGACAAAGTGACAAATTAGACAAGAATATCCCATGATACCTGCGTTGAATCGCAAATACGATCTTTGCCGTTATAGCAGTTTTGTGAGTTGACTGCTGAATTTTAGTTTTTTTCAGTGTGATTTTTGCTGGTTTTTATCTCGGATTGGACTATTTATCATGCTCGTAGCAAAAGTTTTCAAGAGCTTCATTGCTGACAGCCTCGGAAGTCTCGATTTGGTCATGTCGCCATTCCTACTATTATACTGTATCCGCATTAACAATATCTCTGGTAGGTCAAGCGTGCTTCGTTGGTATAGTCGAAAGTCATCCGAAAGTCGCTGCTCTGATTGGCTTAATTCAGCAAAATCGTTGAAATCATGCACAATAGTGCTGCTTGTTATACCGTGGTCTGTCAGGCATAACTGGTGGTCATTTTGACATCCGTATTTTATTAATGTCTTTATAGCGGCCCTCAATATCGATAAGAACTCGGGATACGTGTAAAGCAGGGCTTATGGCACTGCGCCAGTACTACGAACAATGGTCTGAGATCATATGAAAATGACAACAAATCGGTGGAAAAAAGCATCAAACTTTATCGTTTTCAACTTTTTCAAGCTTAATTTAAAACTTTCAATTGCTATTTCTATGTTCTAATTACTTTTTATGAGTGTTTTTTGCTATAAAAATTATGGTTTTGGAATGTAGAAGTTTATACATGATACAGTGGTGAGAAATTAGCTCTCTAATGTTTGGCCATTTTTTGACGAGTTTGAACCGCAGTGCTATGGTGGGATGATACTGCGTTTTTAAATTTTAAAAAATCGAATTCACTAATGAATAGTTAACTCTTCTGAATTTCAATTAGTGAATGTCTACTCAAAATTCCATCAATTGCAATTTCTATGTTCTAATTACTTGTTATAAGTATGCTCTCTGTTATTAAAATTATTGTTTTGGAATTTAGAAGTTTATACATGATACATTTTTGAGAAATTAGCTCTCTAATTTTTGGCAATTTTTTGACGAGTTTAAACCACAGTGCTATGGTGAGATGATTCTGCGTCCTTAACTTATAAAACATCAAATTTACTGAAGGATTGTTAACCCTTTTGAATTTCAATAAGTGAATGTCAACTCAACCACCAATCAAAAGTGTCTCGCAGTTAGACATCCTTATAACGACCATTTTAACGAAAAATTACCTATATATAGATGATCGGCCCGCTGCGCTAGGCTGCTCTTGAAGCTGGGTCGTCGATTCGGAAAACCCGAGTACTGCTCCTCTTCAGCCAAATGCCATTTCGAGCATGCATAATTGCGGCAATTCCATCATTTCGCCTTATAATCTAATTCATTTCGCATCGAGACGCGAGGGATGTGAATAATTTCTCCGCTCACGGAAAAAAGGAAACGGCAGAATATTGAAGAAAAGCGAGAATAATAATTCATCCGCCAAAGATGTCATCGATACAAATCGATTCGAAACTATTTGTCGACCGAATCGCAGGAAATATAGGGAAGGCGAATACAGGGAAAAAAAGAGAACACTCTGAATTCTAGTTCGCACACGTGATCCTCTAATTCAATTATAGCTTGGCTCGTAGCCTCCGGAGCACGACCGTCACATCAATTCTTATATTGCGGCCTTTCAGTCCCGGTTTCGACACTGAACAAGAAGATAAGGGTAAAGGAAAAGGAAAGGGGGTTGTGCGCGATGGCGTATCCATGGAACTTTCTGCATCTTTCTCTCTCATAGTCCGTTGGAATGAATGTGTTGGAGAAGGATGGAAGGAGAGGCTCTGACGTGGCATTACCCTTTACATCTATCCTTTTTCGACTCATGCATTTGAATGGACAAAGAGAGAGAGAAAGAGAAAGGCAACTTCTTGGATGCGTCGCTGGTTATGCGAAGAGGGAGAAGGACGTTGGGAAATTTTCTCCGATCATTAATGCGGCTAGAAGTTCGAATAAAATGGGAAGCAATTTCAGAACGGCCGGATCACGAAGTCCTCTTCTTCTCCCGTGACACTCTTTCTGTCCGGTGTCTAAACAATATTCTTCACTTTTTCCGATAATGCCGAAAGCACTGTCGCGCAGTGGCCGGAAATGATGGATTTGATGGCCAAAAAATAGCTGCACGGAGAAAAATTTACTTCTGGGGCTACCAGAATTACATCTATGTAATAGTTAAATGTAATTCTGATATCTGTGAAGATATCGCTGGTTTCAACGAAAAATGTATTTTGAATATTACCAGAAATCTAGTTATAAGGATACGCGAAATACATTTCACTGTTACTTAGAAGTAATTCTGGTATCCCCAAATATAAATGTTTCTCCGTGTGTATGGTGAAAATCGATTTTCAAAGTGAATCATTGTATTGCATTGAATAGTTTTTTTTTAGAGAAACTACATATAATACATAGGGTACGCTCGTATTCAAAAACGCATTCTTCAAAGTGCTAGCGTGAGTGTTTTTGATGAGTTAAACGTTAAACAGGTCGTTCTATTTTACGTGACTATTGGAGCTTACAATTAGTCCATGCGTCGAAAAAATAATTTTCCGTTTACCTCTTCAGACACAATAACGCTTTGAAATGAGAATTTTTGTGGACGATCATATACTTATATCTTCGGTTTTATCCATGGCCCCCCTCCCCCTGAAGAACTCCTTAAGCATTGTTTGCAAGATTTTATATCAACGTATTTCAGACACTTTTAATTTAGGTGTGTACTGTGCGTCGGGAAAAGAAATAAAGCTGTAAGCCGACTCCTGAATTGTTTGATAGGTTCGTTCGTTGTCCGCAATAATTTGTTTCTGTGATAATTTATCTCCAGTAGAGATTATTATCTGTAATATTATTATTATTTATTATTATTTATTTATTATATTTATTATATATTTATTTATTTATATTTATTATGTTATCATGTTTATTTATATGATTATTATTTATCTGTAATAATTTGTCTCCAGTAGAGCTCTATAAGTGTAAAATTGACTGATTAGCAAAGTTTTGAAAATGACTTGTTGAGTCGACCCCTCCAAGATTTTTAGCTATTTTTTCCAAGACAAAGAAAAAAAAATTAAAATGGAGTGTTTTTCTTGAAAAAATTACAAAACCCCTGCTGAAATTGGCTGAAGTTGACAAAAGTTAGCTGTCTTCATCGGACATTTCGACTTTATTTTGTTTTTGAAAGTAATGTTTATCATATTTACCACAGAGCCTCACGTGAGAAAAATTCGAAACCTTGTAAAAATGATATGGTTCTCGGTTCGCAAGTTTGGAAACGTATTTGCCGTAAGAATCAGTGGGTGCAAGAAAGAGAGGCGATGAGATTATTCTCTGTCGCTCTCATTCATCTTATGCAATGGAAGCGTCCTGGCTTCTTGATTATTTTCCGCCAAACGGTCCTGTTGGCAACTTGCTAAAATAATAAAGAGGGTTAATTTTCGTGAGAAATCACTTGAAAATAACGTTTGAAGTATCTAAGATGTTCCAAAACTTGTAGTTTAATGGAGGGAGTTCCGTCTAATTCGTTTGTTACTCTGTGATGAATTATTTTTTCCTGTATAGAGAAAGCTGCGATTAGACGGAACTTCCTCATTGTGACTCGCTCTATGATAGCCATCTTGAAACATTGTTTAAAATGAATTTTTTGAATTAGTGAGTCAATCATTTTTTGATCTTTTTGATGCTTCCCGTGTTAATTTTAACTAATTTCACGCTAGATTTGACTCTCTTTACCGCTGAACACAAAAATTTGCAACAGACTCATTATGAACATTTCCACTCACTGTGAGTCGCTGTGCAAAGTCGGCGATTATATTGCATGCGCTAGCTAAAGCTTTCCTTTTTAAATTGCCAGGAATTTGTTATGCAGGTCACGAGCGGACTTTTTTTTTCTCCCATCAGAGGTTAATTGAGTGTGATCGATGGAATTAAAATGCGTCGCAGTTATTAATTTCACCTTATTCAGAGAACGCGGCAATTTTTGAGTTTTGTGTTATGATGGACTTGGAATTCAAATGAAGGGTGACAGTAAAAGTGGCCCTGCTTAAAGGAAACTGACAGAATTATGGGAAAAATTAGCAGAGAAGAAAATTGAAATATTTTTTAAGTGTATAGCCTACATATAGGAATAAAAATCTAAAAAAATTTCACTAAATTAAATCTTTTCGCAGGGAGTAACTTTTCGATGAAATACTCGTACTAATTTACTCTCCCTCATGTTTTATCCCGAAATTGGTTCGGACGAATGGATATTTCACAGTTTGATCATTTTTAATCCACTGAAGAGATAGTTTAAATTATCAAAACCTTATCTAACCGGGTCTTTGTGGGTATTAATGGATCAAAATGTCTGTCTTGAATGGCTGAGTAACCAAACAACTTTGATCCAAAATTAAGTTGAATGAAAGAAAAACATGAGATTGCTCATATCGATCGAAAAAATTGTTTCATTCGAGAAGAGGATTTATCGCACGGAAATATCGCCTTGACGTGAATTAAATCGTTAACTTGAAGACCTTTCCGATAAAAGAGCGTAAAAAAATGCATGATTTTGAGAAAAACACGTTTAAAAGTGATACTTAAAAGTATCAGAAAGAATAGATAATAAAATAGACCAAGATGTGGTTTAATCGATTTCCTATTTTGCAGTATCGAAAAACCTCTTTGAATCTTTCAAACGCGTTTTTCTCAAAAGCATGAATTTTTTTATACGCCTTTCTACCGGCAATGTAAGTATTCAATTACTTCCTACAATTCAGAGTAATCTGATCCAGAAATGACACGATGTAGATTTTATGTCTTCGGTCGAATTATCACACAAAAAAGTCATTGTTGCCATCATGATGACTGATATCGGCACCAGCCATTGAATAAGGTAATTTTTCGACCAGACATCCATCGGATTGAGTAAAACAAGCTATTCGTGAAACATGCCTGCATTTTTTGTTGAATTTTATCCAACCCGATAGCCGATTTGTGGTCAATACCATATCTTTTTGTAGGTGCAAAAATCAGGTGTGATGGAGAATTTTGCTCCATCATTTTTTTGTGTCGCCCTCAGTCGGCTCAGAATGACCCTCAGTCTAAAATAATGTGTCTTCACTAAAGTATCCTCGTCAAATACACTTAATCTATAATAATCGTAGTTTCTCATTGATTATTTCCTCTGTCAATCTCACATTAAGTTAATATATTTAAGGAAATTTAGGTATTATGAACCTCATTAAAACTATGTTAGTTGAAAGTAGTCGTTTAGTTGAGCGAATAAGCTTTGGAGAAAACTTTGTGGAATTAGGTATTCACTGAATAACTTGAGGGGGACGAAAGAGGGTCAACAACCTGTTTTGAATTTCTTCAAGTCACTCATTCGTATGCTCAGCTGCGGCTGTTCAATTGCTCGAGAAAAATCCTTGATAATTTAATTTTATCATCCGCTCTAGAGAAGGGATGAAAGTTTACGGTTTCTGTGGGAAGTATATGCAAAGTTCTCAACTGTCATTGGCTCGATACCTGAACAAAGTCCCCTTTAATTTATATAAACCGGGGGTCTCGTCAATGCAAAAAAAAAATTAAAGGGCAAAAGCCTCAAAGTTCATGACCGAAGTTAAGCCACAAAGTTTTACGGTCGGTGCACGCGGAGCGTAATCCCGAAGCTTCCTGAGCCTTTTTGTTTTAAACGCAGGGTAAACAAAGAGGAAGGGAGAGGGAAAGTGGGGAGAGAGAGAGAGAAAGAGAGAGAGAGAGAGAAAGAGAGAGAGAGAGAGAGAGAGAGAGAGAGAGAGAGAGAGAGAGAGAGAGAATAGAGACAAGAAATTATACGGTCGGTGCGTCTTGGCGCGATAGAAGAAAGAACCGGAATGAAAACAAATCATCTTTAATTTCACTGAGCTTTAAGCTTATTTATTTATAGCTCGTCTCAAGAGGGTTTCAATATGTTTTCGAGCGAATATAAATACATATTTAGTCAAAATGTTTGGAATTTCTTATTTTTTAAGATTTAACGCGGAGGGACAGATTACAAAAAGGGCGGTGTTTTCAATTGGGGGAGGATTAAGCCTCTGCAAGTCCTTCTTCCCCCAAAGCCACCTATGAGCAAATATATATATTCTTGTTTTCAGCTCGCCGTGTACTTTCATGCTATTACTTAAAAAAACACTAGAATTCAGATCCTTGCAACTGCCGCATTAGTCTATTTTGCTACTCTTAAAGCGAGTTTTCGTGATCGATTATGATTTACAATACCAACCTATAACCTACGGCAGAACTTTCCCTGTGGTTATATTTTTCAGTTTATCAAGTTGGTGGTGGCATCGATGGCATCGATTCGATTTGAATTCTAGTCTGGAGGTGAATTTAAAATCGAAATGACACCATCGATACCCCGAAAACACGTAAAAACACAATTGAGTTTCCTTGGATATGGCGTCACCCATTGTTCTCATGCAAGGTTGGCAACGATTCTATTAAAAAAAGTGAATTTATTCGATTGCGAAAATTCGCTTTTCCTTGTCCTCAAAGCAATGGGTGTGCTCTACTTAAGAATTATACATTGTGATCAAATGTAGGTTTTTAGCTGGAAAGCACACCTGTCGTTTCGTGGACCATCTCTTCCGGAAGTGTCCTCAATTGTTAATTTACGGTAAAAAAAAACAAAACAAAACAAAAAAAAAACAAAAAAACAAGAATAAACAATCTCAAGAAGTAATTTTTTCTAAAATTATGAATCTACACAATGTTACTGAGTATAATACAGCCTCCCTTCCTTCATTGTCAATCTCTCTCTTTTTTGTGGAGGAACTTCCCCCTGGAAACCCCTCCTCTCCTCTCACTGTGTATACGCCACTAGTTTCGCCCTTAAACTCTTCAAATAAAAATTAGCGTATTAAACATCACGAATTCCTAACATTTAATTCAGACCTTCTCGAGGGTCCCACTGCGACTCACAATGGAGCTGTTGCAAACTTTTGCTACAGGCTTATTAATAGTTGATCACGGGGTAATACCCAGTAAAAATAACGATTAGCGCACTAAAAAATCACAAAATCCACTCCTAAACTCACGAAATGCTTTTAAACGCGAGACCGTAATGGCGGCCGGGGCCGCGGTTTGCATTGGGTTTCCCTATCTTCAATCAGCGCCATCTACTCGAGGTAGTCTCGCAACACCACACAAGAAGAAGAAGAAGCATACAATTGCCATAAGAAAACCGCGGTCTCGGCCGCCATTACGGTCTCGCATTTAAAAGCATTTTGTGAGTTTAGGAGTGGATTTCGTGATTTTTTAGTGCGCTAATCGTTAATTTTACAGGGTATTACCCCACTCTCAACAATTAATAAGCCTGTAGCAAAAGTTTGCAACAGCTCCATTGAAATCATCTTCAGCTTCACCCAAGACGAAATATACCTGTATCAGACAGATTATTCTGAGGAGATTCTTGCATTTCACCTCAGCTCAGAGTCTTACTGAAGAGAATTTTATCCGACGCGACGTTCCTTCATAAAAAATTCTTTCGTCGAAAAAAACGAATCATCTTTTATAGTTTCCAGTGATCCTCAAAAAAAGACGATTCAAACATTTTGCACTTGCTAGACTGTGAAAAATCCAAGCTCGATAGCGCGATAATATCGCGCACCTTCGCTTTAAGTGAGGAAGATGCCGGGTAAACGGGGGCATGGTATTGAAAGGCATATTAATTTTTATTTCTCGTTTTCAATAAGTAAAATTTATGAACTTACAACTTCAGCGAATGGGAGGCGTGAGACAGAGAAAGTGGGAGAGCGTCCCGATTTTTCCATACCTCAATTGAATTGAACCAAAAACTGCGATTGCCAAGTTTCACGAAACAAAACTGCACGGAAAAAAAACTACGGTGAAAATAACCATACGGATACCTGATTTTGGCACCTGCTAGATGTTATGGTAATGTTAACCAGAAGTATACTATGTTTTGACTAGGTACTGGGTGATGTTACCTGATTGCATGTCGAATTTACTCAAAGTATCGGTAAATTCACCAAACTTCTGGTCAAGTTTACCATAACATCTAGCAGGTGCCAAAATCAGGTATCCGTATGGTTATTTTTACTTATCTTTTTTTCCGTGTGCTCGACCCATTTATGCCCAGGACTATTTAAAATAGTTTATGTTTCTTTTTCTTTATCTTTTTTTTCTCTCTCTTCTCAAAAAGCTTTCTAGAAACGAGGGAATTTTAGGTCCAGCAAGATTGTAACTGATCCAAATTCCCAAAATTGGATTTTGAGTAAAGTTAGCCTATAAAATGACCGCAACTTGATGATAATACAAAAAAGCAAAGCGGGTCTCCATGCAGTGAACTAACGAAAACATTTACACAATCAGGGGGCCGATCATTTACTTTATCGCTAAATAGATCGTTAAGACTGTATATGAGTGATGCTATTGGTTCAAAATAGTAAAACTTGGCTGTTGCTATGGTAACCATCGTTAAAGTGCCCGTTATTTAAAGGCTATTCATTGAATGGTGTTAAAAAATGGGCACTTAAGCGATGGTTATCATAGCAACAGCCAAGTTTTACAATTTCGGTCGAATATCATCACTCGCACTCATAGATAGTCTTAACGATCGGTTTATCGATGAAGTAAATGATCAGCCTACTGGACTTGGAATTTGAAGTTGGCAGCTTATTCCCTGTTTCAGGTCAACGATATTTTGAAGCCTCATCAAATCAAATCAAATACTAAGACATGGAGGTACCCTAACTTCCAAGTGTTTTATGATTACAATACTGTCTCTTCTTAATACCCCTTAATACGAGAGGGGGGATAAAAATATCTGGCATGGTTTGTTTGCGTAAGTGTTGTGGTGAGGGGTCTATTTTGTTCGTTAAATCTTGCAGCGACGCAAGCATGGTTTTTACGCTCAACTAAAAAGCTACAGCGAAGGTTTGCGGAGCTGCCACCATCATTAGTCATGAATGACAATGTAAACATTTTCTTTTCTTACATTTTTGCGCCTCCTCTGTCACAGCCCACAGCTCACAAAACGCGTCGCGACACAAACGCGACGCGAAGCCACCGGAGCAGAGGTGCGAACGTGAATTTGGTGAAATTTCATCGAGATCAAGCCGACAGAAAAAAGGTTGTGAATATAAAAAGCCACGCGCGTGGAGAAGAGAAAAAAGATTAATGTAAAGTTTCGCTCGCTGTATGATAGCTAAGTTGAAAAAGGTCTCGCCACGGCCTATGCTGATCCTGATGCTGCTTGTGCGTTCATTGGTGGTTGTACGACTTTTATTCGTCTATCTCTCTCTATCTTCTTATTTGAACACCTGCATCAGAAAAGGACGGAAATATAGGCTCAAGTTACGTGATGGTCCTCTCTTTTATATCCTTTTTTAACTTGTGCCTTTAAAAATGGCTGAAGAGAGAAATAAGAAAATTCCTATATCTATCACTATGCGTGTGTGTAATCGTGTCAAAATGATGTCGACCTCATTTCCATCCATATTTTTGCTCAAAATCTGCCCTTTCTGGCCCATAGACTAATCTTGTGGGACGTTATAGGGAATAGCAGGGCTTCGGAGCCGGAAAAAAGCCGTTAAAAAACAAATTTTGAGTCATTCTCGGCAAGAAAGCACGAACAAATCTTTAACCTCTTATGGGCCAAGCCCGAGTATACTTGTATTTCTCCTCTAGTCTATTTCACAATGCTCCAGTATCATGATTCAGAATAAACGCGATTCTGGATGTAGACACTTACAAGATCAAGTTTCGTTTGGGTGCCTTCAATTCATCGTATAGGCAATTCCAACTCCCCCGAGTACGAATAGTTAACTACCCTCCCTATATTAACGGAAGAGTGGCGTTCTTATGATCAAACCTGGTCTGTAAAGGGTTAAGACCTGAAATCTATTGTTCAAAAACTATGGTTTCAAATCTATTTGCGGCATCAGAAATGGATTTTAAAGATAATAGTTTGAACTATAGTAATCGGAGCTCTCAACCTGAGTATAGTTCCCGAAAATTGCTCTCAAACTGAAATTAAAAATGAAATCGTAGAAATCAAGATTTCTCTTTTTGCGAGATCTCTTGCATTCTGTTACTGAAAAAAAGATTACAGGTCGCAAAGAATTTTTCATAGTTTTCTGCCGATAATGGCCCAACATTCGATTTTAACCGTGGCACTGGTTCCAAAAACCAGGGGAATGGGTCTGTTGCAAACTTTTGCTACTACAGTAATGAGGGTCAATATTCTTGTGTAACATCACTTAGAAAT